>MU966986.1:67833-118772 GCA_036418165.1 Cooperia oncophora | reverse complement strand
CAGTTCTGCAACATCCTTTCCTCGAAGGCACGTATCTTCCACGAAACATCAGCACCGACCCTCCCATGTGAAATAAAAACGGCATACTCGTTAGTTTGATACAAGCATCAACGCAATTTCCTGTGTGATGCGATACAAGAGTAAAATAGGTGTTGCTCAATAACTTCAAAAAATCCATGTAGCAAGCAGATAGAAAGATTGACAAAGGCGTGGATAAATGAAGCAGCCAACGGATTGTAAGAATAAAACAAAAATGAAAAATCAAGGAAGCAAGATTAGTTAGTTGTCCGGGAATGCGCGTTCGAGGCTTCAAAATTTTTTTATTATAAAAACGAAGATTAACAAGATAAATTCAAAAGACAATCTCGCTTATTCTTTCAGTAATCCAAATGACTTGTTGTCCAACCATTTATTGGGCAAAAAAGATTCCTGCTTCTGGAGATTCTGACGCTGGCTGCGACTCAAAGAACGGTTGGACACCGCAGAGTTCCTTGTTCGCGGTTTTGTGAATGTTCTTCGCGCAGGGCATTCTGCTCATCTACCAGAACAGGTGGGTAATACGATGGTGCCGGGCAGGCAACGTTTTATTCGGAAGTCTATCTGATGTGGCGGATGATGGCTAGGACTTGTCCATCCCAATGCCTCAAGTTTTTTCTCCACGCAGTGAGTTTTTCGTCTGCCACATGTGTGATGAGCGTATTCGTGTATAAATTTTGTCGTCTGGTCGTTCGACTAGTTCTTCCCCCTTTGAAAAGACCACCAAAGCTGGATCCATAGCAGCCGTGTTCCAGTTGGTGTATGCCAGATGTCCGCCCGTAATCCGTCTACTCCGCGATTCACCGGAATTTTCAAAGTACAGTCAACCTTTGCTATTTCACAGCCAGTAACACGGACATGCTCGACCCGAATTTTTATGTGCCATAATGCGCGTAGTATCAGGTGTTGCGGGAGTCCGTTCTGCGAGCGGTCACTGGGAGTCTAGCCACTGTCCTTGTTCTCGCGTTTTGCCACGTGATGAATTCAGACAGCAGACCCCTTTCGATCATTCGAGACGTAATATAGAAGTCGAAAATAACCCACCAACACTGTTCTTGGAGCGACGACAGAGAATTCCCGCCATTGGCCAACTCGTGTTGCCATTGTTGCTGTAATTCGTCGCTCAATGAGCTGGCTGGCACCCTCTCTTGCACAACGTTTTTTTCCCAAAAAAAAGCAAGTGGACAATGGACACATATATTAAATAGAAAGACAATAAAAACCTTGTCTTCTAATAACAAAACTTTCTCCAAAAATCTTCATAGAGTAGGAGAGAAAGAAAATGCAAGTTCAAAAAAATTCAAATCGCGCATGTCCTTTCTCGTGACAACGCGTAATAGTTGAATCACCTGTAAATTTCTAGCGATCCGGCGCCAAAGCCATAGAAAACTAGAACAAACGAGTGGGACCCTTGACTTGTTTTTTATGTCTCAATGTTTTCTGGGAATCGCGGCCTCAGATGGATTCTGCGGATCAGCCCTGACGTTGCTCTTGAGTTTCTTGGCCCGTTGGTCACATACCTTTCATGTTCATTATTTGTAAAACTGGCAGCCTCCACATGTTTTATCGAACGCATCAAAGGAAATTGCTGTTTTAACCTCGTAAATTCGCAGCAGCGCAAAATTAAAGACTTGGCATATAGTGCGCGAAGGTACGCCGCCTACGCGACACGCAGCGCTGCAAAGATGTCAATCGCAAGGACGGAACCCGCAGCCGCAAAAAGGTGTAAGGCGGAGCATGAGGAACCAGCCGTGTGTTTCCAGCGGTCCTTAGTATCTCCACTTCCTGGGTCAAGGACTTTTGTTTTGGGTTTCGTTGCGTTTGGCGGGGACCACGACCTAACATGCGTGAGACTCTCACGCATGGGGGCGTGATAGCCGTCATACACACCACTCAGGTGTTTGACTGTAAGCATCCCACTTAGGTTGTTTTTTTACGCACAACTGTTCTAAATCTACACGTGAATTCTTATTCTCTTTTCTCTGGCCGTTCTCTATGAAGCCAGCTACTACACTCCTCTCGTAGCTGCGTTCGCGAGAGCACATCAGGATGCCACTCATTCTAAGCCGTATCGTTATCTCGCACTCTATATATTAGTATAAGCCTGTGTACAACGACGGGCCCACGTCGCCGCGCGACTCAGATACGCGAGTCACCCCCCCTCCTTGCACAGCTTCCTGTCTGAACTTCAAGGCGCGCGACAGGGTTTTACATCACCCGCGAGTTGAACCTCTCGCGCGGGATATGTCACACCAGAACATTGTAAGGCGGCTTGAAGTGTGTTCAAATTTAATATATTACACACCGGCCTCGCTCTTAATTGCTTCTTTATATCGCCTTCAGTGAGTGATCACATATGCTACCTAGGATGTGACCACCAACACCACTTGTTCTCGGATGTACTTGATTTGTGAACTTAAGTGAGCGACCCCTGTGTTAAGTGCAATCGTCTCTGCGTGGAGTGCGCGAGTCTACTTTGAAAGACCAATACACTTCTTTTGGCGGCTGCACACTAGTTCGCACAGGGAACCAAATCGGCATACTTCACGGCTGGAGCAGGCGCCTCTTTTCGTCGCGCTAATCTCTCACATCCTTCTTTTCACACCCGTTGGACTTTTTTAGTCTCCGTTATCCATTAGAAGTGAGAATACTTTTTGCCGTTCTAAATCACGAGAGTACTACTCCTTTATCTATAGTTAGAAATGGAGCGTGGGCTCGAGTGGCATCGATACGAGTTCTGGTACACTATAGAGCAGTGACACTGTGCCGGGGGATAGCATACAGCGACGCAGCCACACAACGGAGACCCAATAAACACCCGTGCACTCACATCTTTAGGAAGGTGTTTGGTTCATGTGCTGGCGATGGGAGCGGGACAACTCGACACATTGTTTTTCGTGGAGCGTTCCGCTCCAGCCATTATAAATCAAGATAGCACCGTGCGCGTCCTATACCAGGAGGCCTTACACGTTAGAGATCCAGGTGCTAATGTTGACAAGAGATTTTTTTACATTTGCCAAAAGGAATTATTTGCGCGGCTGTAGACTTTCAACTGCATTTGTGGCAGCCAGCTCTAAACATGTGCTTGAGCGAGCTAGATCGAAGAAAGTGATTGTGATGCACATAGGAGTTGATTAGACAGGACGGCCTTTCGAGCTTATAGAGTCGTGATCTACGCAAACGTCCATTGGAGATGGAGTTGAGACGTGTAGCTTCGCACATTCGAGATAATGACTGGCAGCACGCCAGCGCTCATTTCTGGGTGGGAGGATAGTGGTCCACCCTGGTTTTATGAGAAACAACACTCATTCACGCGCGGTTTGTTTTGTCGCGAGGCCACTCTGTCGGTGCTATCACACAGCTGTCACACAATTGTGCGATGCTACTGCAAACGACATTATCTCTCTATCGGGCCCATATTTGAGGCATTTACCTTTCGAAAGCCAGGAACTTTGTGGTGTGGTGTTAGCAACATCGCGCGCCCGAACACTAATCTCGAGGCTCATGTACAGGCCCGCGACCTATCTCCGGGATCACTTCTTTAGGCATGTGTGTTTTATCACTTGCAGTAGGAGAGTGAACCTCAATCAGCTTAATGTTTCATCCTTTTAAATTTCTAAGCGACGAATCGCACGTTGAGTCGCACACTACATTGGATGCTCATCGTGTGGCTTTCAGGAGAGGACATGTATTTTGTTGTGGTAAACACTGGGAGTCATCCTACAGAACAGCTCAAACTTAGATTTCTAATTCTATTTAATTTGTGGCGCTTATAATGGCAGGTCAAATTTCACATGACACATAGATCAATAACTGTGTTTCAAATTACGGTCGTCTGTCTGAAACCGTGTTATTATCACGGCAATTTCACCACTGTAGAAGTTCGTCTCATCTACAAGCGCCCTCGGCTAGTCTATATGACAAACAAAGCTATTTCTGCAGATAGCGTCGTTTCATTATTAAGATATGAGCGTAGCTACCTTGATCGGTCGCGAACGTAAATCCGTTTCCTGGGCCGGTTGCGCTGCTGTGTGTCCGATGTTTTCTCACTGGCCTTATTCCGTTTAACGACCTTTAACCTGTTATGTCAAACACATACGCATTGCTATGAGACATATGGTGAAGAAAGAACAGCAGTGTTACATACCGTGCAACCATTGTCTTCCCGGAAACAGACCATTATTGATAAATATACACCACACACTCTAAACCTAATACGCGATATGGTAGCTTTTGATTGACCCTGCTTGCATCGTTCTCAAGACTAGTTCAAGATCCGGGACCAACAACCAGGGTGATGGAGCGCGACATCGAGATTATTTCACTATATGACAGAAGATTATTTCATTTTGGGTGACACTACTGCGCCATTCGCAGCACTGATTCATGAGCGAACTCATCCCGACAGTTTCTCGATCTCTTTCCTGATATCAGACCAAATGCGGTGAGCGCCCTGTATTTTTTGTAGTCCGTAGATCCCCCACTATCATTGGTTATATGATTCGTTTTTTTTTTTTCGGTATATCTTTAACTGTCGCTCGGTAGGCCCTACATGTGAGAAGTACTTGCGGAATTGTCTCATTGTAATCCTGCCCCTCCAAATCGAAAAAATTGTTGTCACACCAGCATAATTTGTCTCGAAATGGGTACTGGACGATACCGACCGCTACCTGTGTTTTTTACTTATACCACATTCAGATCACACAGCTGTGACGTAAGGTTTGTCGCGGCTATCTTGTTGTGCTCTCGAGAATAGCTCTTTTGCAAAGGAAGTGAATAACACCGGCATAGGGATGGCTGCGGGTGGTGCGGAGTATTTCTCACTTCTTCTGCGAGGAAGCCATACACTCAATCGAGAAGTGACCAAGTTTACTCAAATACTTGTGACACCATCCATCTTGTTCGGGCCTGCTCGCTTCGGAAAAACACAGAGTCCATTTCCGAAAATGACGGAACAATAGTCGCTATTCTCGAGTAAATCAGTTGCACAAAGATTCGAGGGGTCGCAAAGTGGACTTAGGTGCCCGCCATGGATCGTAGATTACCATGCATGTACGCGTATCACACTATATTATAGACAAACATTAAAAAACTATATTCGTGTAGATCTCTTATTCACTCTCTTGAGTCAACACTCATATCTTCACTCTTTATCATTTTACGTAAGAGGGTTACGCTTCAATTGCCGTGTTTAACTGCTCAGGAATTGTTTCTAATCCCTACTAATCCGCTATGAGTCACGCTCTTGTCTGTGTGATATTCTTCTCGCGGCCCTACACTAATTATGGTCTTTAAGGTGGTAGACTTGCATAGTGCGAGTATTGTGTCTATTCTTCAAAACTACAGAGGCGTTGAATATCACGTCCACCCTCACAAGTGGCAATGTTGACAAACCTCGGCCAGAAGATGAGTTTAAGGACCAATGCGTTCTAAACTCTAGTGGCAGTGTGGAGTTTTTATAAGCATAGGCAATTTATCTTTGGCGAGTTGCTGGCGGAACGAGTTCGACTGATCAGCATAGGTTCCTTCGAGTCACTCGATGAACTTTCTGATTCGGACCCAGCGACGGTATGCGAGCTTGAGAGAAGGCGGAGGGGCGCGTGTGTGCGCAGCGAGTGGAGGGCGGGTGCGAACACGAAGCTGGTCGCTGGAGCTCACGTTTAGCACTTCTAATGATAGAAACCCTAACTGCACCTTGGCAGGAATAAGTTGCATAGGAACTGCTAGAATGTACTCACCGCGGGCCTTTATACAAGCAAACACCAACAGCGCTAACCCACCTCGAACCACTCCACAACAACGAAGCGTAGACACACAACGGACTGACATCTGAGTTGCACATCTTGGATGGGGAGTCGCTGTGTGCATGTACGCCTTGAGTCGGGAACCGCCGTGTCGGTGTGTGCGGAACCCAGCGCGAAAAGACGCTATAGGGAGCGTTCTACGATTGTGCCATAGGTATGCGATCTTTCTCGCTCATCGCACAATCCTAACGTTTCGTGTACAGATCAACCCGGTGCAGACACAACGAACTTGCTCGTATTTATTTTTTCCTCCTGTGTATGCTTGTGGCACGACACATTAAGAGTGGTTACCACAGTCCAAAAAAAACCACATGAACACTTTGTAAACTTACACGGCATGATCGCTCAAAGTATCATTTGGCGCGACTGATATGGCCATTTGGTCCATCATCTCAGGAGAGTAATGTTGTAATAGAAGGCCCACAACTTTGGCGGATTCTATCATCCACGCCAGACAATTACACAAATCACACGAACTCAGCCTTCTCGATGCTGTGTGCCTGGTGGGGATACCGGTGTATAGTCTTGAATGTAAACCTTAAGCGTTACCCACGAGCAAGATATACCCCGCATGATTAACGGCAGGATGCAAAGCGGAGATGATTGTTCAGGGATTCTCTTTCAACTCCGTACTCATGACGAAAGACCTTTGGCTGTGCGATACCCCCCTGACTGTAGAGTGTCTCCTTACCTAACCACCAGTCTCTAAAGACTTGGTTTGATCGGGCTGAGCCGAGGAGTAATGAACCCAAATGTTTTCTCGTGTGAACTTCGCTTTACGTGCGCTTTGCGATATCGGCCACTTTTTGGTCCCTGATGCCTTCACCACTTTACGTCACGCTGATCATTGAACATTGAGGTAAGAGCCAATTGTAAGACGGTATCTTCATCCCAAGTGTAAGAATGATAATATTATACGCACCTCGATACTTGCATATTATAAGATTCAATACAGACACGCCAATCCCTGGTTTGACCACTATAGATTTACTAAAATTCTTTTGTTTATAATTATATCTGCATCATGCTTTGTTTATGAAATAATGTGGATAACATAAGTGACTTCCCTTATACGCTGCTTGACCTAAGTTAGGTGCGATCGTACCACTATCGCATCACTATCACCGCAACCAGTGACACCTCGTACCGTGGAGCGTGCGCAAGTGACCTTCCTATAATGTAGACAGGATCTCAATTGTCCTGTGCATAACGCTATCTAAACGCGTCTTTAGCGAACTTCCATTATCATCAGCGCACGGCGAATCTTTTAGACTTGGATTGTATTCTACTGCTAAAAGAGTATTGAGACAGCAGGGGAGTTTCAACAGTTCTCACGTTTTCGGTTCGTCATTGCACTGAATATTGTTTGAAATATAGTTACTTTCGGAAATGTAGCCCGTTTCAACTCGCACCTAAAGAGGCGGGAATAACAACAAGCGGCCGCGGGGGGGACGGGTCATGTATGAACCCCGAAAAACCTCATAAGTCTTCAACCGCCACTGATGCTGCCTCTAGTCGTAGCGCGTCACTAAGTTAGTGTTGTGACGCGCCGCACGCTATCAAACAACAAGCAATAGCAGCTGCTGAGGGATCTTTGTCGTTCGAACCGAGCCAATCCGCTGTATCGACCGTCCAGCGGCTCCCCACCCTCCACCTATTTGTGGGGGTGGGGCTCCGTCTAGTCGACCTACAGTGGTAATAGGCTTGCTCCTGCAAACCCTTCGAAACAAGTGGTCACGAATTAAGCACCGGCCTCCTCTGAAAAATAAACAACTAGTAAAAAAGGGAGTTTGTGCTTCCATTGTTCGTAGGTTTTTTTCGTGAGTTCGTACAGTCTAGAGCCTATATGGCTCGAGCTAAAAACGATTCCCCCCAACGGTGTGACTGGCTCGCCTAAGTTGTAAAGGCATAATAGTGATACCCACGAGTACAAAGTTCGGAGGATATCCCACTGTCAAGCTTCTTTGTGAAGCAATGAATTACGAGATGGAACATAACTGGATGTGCTGAACTCCTATACCCCCACCAACCCCCCCCCTTGCCACCACAGAGCACAAGGCCTAAGCTCCACATTCAATGGCTGACAACCCCACATTCTGCTTAAGAAAAAGCACTAAAAAACTGACGCCATCCGAAGAACAGAGTATAACGTAAGAAATCACTGTTATCTTGTCGAGATTTATTAAAGATAGAGAGAGCGGAATTGGTAGAAATACACAGAAATTACCCTCGTCAATGGCGAAGAACGGCCGTTCGGAATACGAGGAGTGTTGAGATTCTGTTTGGTTCCATCTCAGCGGGGAGCGAAGGAGAGTCTCTTTCAAAAACATATAATCAAAAAAATAAAAACAAAACGAAAGCGAGAAAGTACATTGGCGAAACATGTTTGTTAACAAAAAAGAATCGAGTGTGAGAGGTTCCTGCAGGTACGCAATCCCGCAAGGTGGTTTGGAACATGTTCGCTTCGTAGATCCGTGGCATGCAGCGTTGTGGTCTTTCACCAGGAAAACAACAACTTATTACTCTTATGAAAGGGCGACTGATACACTCCTCATGGCGGAACTCGTATGCTGAGGAAAAGTAGGAAAACGCAACCTCGTGTAGAAAAAGGTTCAAGCTCCCTCCCGCGAAAAAGTACTGAAATATTTATGAAGGTATGCCAGTATGTGCAGAGAGTGAGATAACCAAGGCTTCGACGCAGGACCTATTGGGATCATTGTAAATGTCCACGGTTTGATGCAACAATTACTTTTCTCCGTGTGAGACTCTTGTTACCAGCTTCACGCGGCAAAGTGCGATGAAACCAGTGGTCCGATAACTATCAGAAGAAAATTCTTCTTTTCTAAGAACCACTTAAATCTCGCTCCTTCGCTGACAGTTAGCGGAAATATACTCTTATGAATTATACAAATGCGCTGGGATCTATGAGGCACGCACCTCCGAGCTGCTCACAGCAATTTGCCGTTGTTTCTGTTGTGCGCGAGTTCCAGCGAGCGTACTCGGATATTCCATAAATTGGCCCATCGGTTATGTATCCCTTTCCGGCGAAGAGGACCAAAACAGTAGGTGTTATTAGTAGAGTTACCTTAACCTTTCGTTTTGTGAAATCGCGCATGCCTGGCTTGCGTGCTCTCCACCGCATTCGAAAATCAGAGCTTAACGTAAGTGGGAGATGGGGCAGTTCCACGCACGCCTCTCATCCGAGCTGTTCTTTCACTAACAACAAGCGAGCAGACATTTGTTTAACAAGTGAACTTCATGCGAGAGATCTTCTGACTCGGCCAAATCCAATATCGCGGACGTGTTTGATTCTAGCAAGTGTTCATGCCTTCGTACGAGTGCGACGATGGGCCCAGCGTTTCCGTGCACACTAACGTTCCGAGGCGCCAAAGATCTGTGCTTCGCCGAGTCTCGCTGCACTAATACATTCATCGGATTCTGTATGCCCTGGCAACTGTCAACGCGACGCAAAGGCTAGCGATACCGACTAAGACAACAGCTGATAACGTCCGTATATCGAATCAAGCCGAGTCGGAGACGAATCACGTAACTACGATAGTACGCTTCCCGTCATTTTGTCGTGCATACGAAAAAAAGATAAGAGCTCTCGCTGCGGCTCACTAAGCGGCCAGTCACGCTTGGGACTCAGCCCATTCTAGGTGTCCGCATACTGTCATGGTACCAGTCGGTATGAGCACTTCATGGAACGGTTAAATGTATTTCGTAACCACCTGTTTTATGCGCGAGTGGAGTCCGGCGGTTATAGCTACTTGAGAGTGACATACCCTCACTTGGCGAGTTACTCTTCCAGAGTTAACTTCTGATTATCAGTTGTGAGGATATCAAGCTAGGTATATTTTTCCTGTGACTATTTTCTCTTTAATGCGATTATCTATACCGGAGTTCTGCTAACAAAGCAAGTGTTGCGCTACATCCCATGTCCAGGTCGCTACAAGCATCCTTTGTGCGAAAGCAATATGGGAAGGGGGTTTCTTGCACGTAGACACCGAAAGCCTGGGCAGTGGGCGAGGCGACAGTCTCAGATCCCAAGGGTATATTCCAAGTATGCCGGGCTAATTCCTTCTTCGATGATTCTCAGTTGATTTAGTGGGAGTGGAGGTAAATGGAGTCAATCAGATGTCTGAATAACAAACTGATATAAATCTCATATAAGTGTATTCCTTTACATGACTTTAAATTGCTAGCGTTTAAACTAAGACCTCTGTTATTACTTCATGCGAAATCCCCAATAATGGGCTCGTACTATATCGCCGCGTGGGACGTAGGGATCATCGCAAAAGTAGGCTCGCTAGCATTCAAACAGTACATAACACGCATCTGCTAAGTTGATTGGAACGATAGCGATATGAGCCTGAACGAATATGACCTACGCTGATGGGTACAATAGGAAGGACTCCAAAAATAATAAAAATTTACTTAAAGCATATATATAATGGTAAAACAATAGGAAGAATAAATAAATAACTCGGTTGGATACAAGAACAAGACTCTGCGCGTCAAGTAAGCGTAGATGACTTACACAACTAATTAAGTTGCGTCCTCGCCAACCTAGAAATTCGATAGCTTGATTCTATCGTTTCACGAACTCGGCCGAATTGCAAATCGGATTCTGCACTTGCGTGCAATGAGATAAACACAGACTGCGATCCGTGGAAATGCGAAGAAATGTACCCAGAACTACTATCGCGAAACTCAGACGCCTGTTTGCGTAGGAGCAGTATGTCATCGGCCGCACGCCACGCGTAGACCCACGACCAGACCAGTCCGTTCCGTTAATGCCGAGTTCCTCTTTCAACTGCATTTGAAGGGAAATATGTGATTTGAGATGGCACCACTGAAAATTTTCTGAAGGTGTATCCTCACAATGGCACAGAGCGAGAGTACAATTCTTATCCGTAGGGTGGTCCAGGGGGAAAGCGCAAGGCTAAACCGCATCTAAAATTATCTCCTGAATGCGTCTAATTGGAGAATCTCAGAAAAAAAGAGCCTTATTTGGCAACACAAGAGAATGCAGATGGGCGTACGGGTATTAAATTATCAGATCGAATTTAATCTTGACTATGCAGACGTTTGCCGTTTCGCTTCGACAATAGAATGACCACGGTCCCCCGTTCTTAAGCAGACCTCAAAGAAAGCGTAAAACCGCCGCTGTGGCATCCATGTACACCCCCACCGAACGTATCCCGAGGACTGCATTCCTTCGAACATATTCTTCCGCCAAAACGGCCTGCAAACATTCAGATTGCAACTGCTCGGTAGAAAACAACGGCCAAACCAGTAGGGGAACATCCCCCTCCGGCTCAGACCCATGCTCGCTAACCCCATGACCGTTGAGTCATCAAAAGCCCGCTCTCTCAAAGAGAAAGAAGACCGCCGGGACGCGTTGGCTGGCCACAAACCGCGGCTCCAGTTGACGCTTTGCGCAATTGACATGAGCGTTCGGACAAGGCGAGTATTCGAGGAATCAGGTAATACAGGCCGAGTAAGCAGAGCGAGATGATAACGCACGTGTGCCTGTACCTCGTGTTCGCTCAAATTTTTATTTCATTTTGGTTTCACTATCTTTTCCTTAGTTATGCCTAGCGTAATTCACGACACTCATGCTTGGCTACGTGCATGATAATTTACTAACGTTTCATTATTAATCCACCGTTCCAGCGAGCCTAGAATCGAATAGCCACCGCAATCTCCGGTGAGTGTCTGGGACACACTGACCCTCTTGGGGCTACTTTTCGTTCAATCCACGTTCGACAATTTACCTGCTCCTTACTCGAGACGTAGAGTAAAGCAGCACCAATATAGATACACCCATGAGTTTCCGAACTTGCTTATCTCGCTTTACGCCGTGTGTGAAATTACAGATTTTCATGTCAAACATCGTTGTCGAAGCGCGAACGACGTTCTTATTTATCGAATACCTAAAAGGACAAAAACTGTAGGCAATCGCCGAGGACTCGTACAAGCCACACATAGAACATTTGAAGCTGAAAACATCGCTGCGAATGAGGATGGCCATCCCTAAGAAAGTCGCTCGCAGTCTCCTTCTATCACAGCCGTGTATTTCTAGAGCAAGGAGCCCGGCCTTTCGAAAATTCCACGAGCATGACAGAGAAAAGTGTACACATTCCCGTGAGTGTAAGCGATCGCTTCCTCCATGCGCTGCAGTTAGAGCATTGCGAGGTTGAGGGTGCGGCGATTACGTTCGGTCTTATTACACGGGCGCTGCTGTGAGAGTCGCCTCAGGTAACCAGAATGCTATCCCAATAAAAACGAATCCGATACGGCTTATTACCTCGCTATCTAGAATCAACACTTTATCCACCGCGCTGCGCGCACATCTTCCAGTCCACCTTTAGACTGCCCTGCACTCTATTTGCTGAGCGAGCGCGTCTATTCGCCTCGAGCAACAACTCACTACTTAGTTTGAGTAACCTCTACTTGAGTGCCGTGTCTTACTTTACCACCTTAGTACTATAGCTAGTGAGCTGAAAATAAGAGTAGCAGCCTATTGGAACTAGTACCAGACTGAGAAAATGTATAACACTTCAATCAAACTGTGAAAAAATCTCAGCCATTCCGTGCAGTTGAAATAACGATGTTCACAGAATCATCCAAGAAAGGGGCCTAAGCACAACAAGCGACAGACGAACGCTGGCGTGTGACTAACCAACCGACCATATTGTTAGAAAGCTAGTATTCGTAGAAATACGCCCAGATTCTTGAACCACCAGAATACACTCGAAAGGTAGTTCCAAATTAGTCAAGAGATGTGTTCCGGGTGTGAGTAGCTATTGATACATAGTATCACCTCAGGCAGCGGACTGCGCGCTCTCAATGATTTCCAAATCACTGAGGAAGCTCACACGACACATTGCGAGTATTCACAGAGGTCTGCGCTGTGCAGTCCGCAACTTGTGTTTACGTTTAACTGAGCTGCCGATCCAATTCTCCTAAGTGGCAACGTACTCTTTCAGCGAACACCGTGGAGGTGCAAACTTAGCATAAGTGTGCAGCATCCATGTTGAAAAGCGCGCCCATTACTATAGTGAGAGCCTCATCTCCACTGTCCTGTCATGGAAAGTATTGGATTTGAAGCCGCTCTCACTGCGACAAGAGATCATAAATCAGAGTCAGTGACATCACCTATACCAATGTTACCTAGTAAATCATCATCCGCTCGTTGAGCGCGAACTACCTCGCTTCTTTCCCTGGCATTTTGTCGCTTTTTTTCTGCACCAAAAACTGTATATTAGCTAGTCCGAAGAGTGACTCATGCGTCATCGGATTCACGTTTGGAATTAGCTGTCTTTATTCCAATCGGATTTATGAGTCAAGCTGATTTCTTCTTAAATCTCAAAAAACCAGTCAGCGGTAGTCTACGCATATGATCTAAGAACTGGCCATCTTCTTCTCCTTCACAACGCTGTGTCCGCAAACGTTTTTACAGTAGTCACCAAAACACAATGTGGAGCCAAAGTTATGCTGTACAATCCAACCCACTGTTTCTATTAATTGTAAGCTATACTAGTGAAATCGCTTATGCATGAGTAAGTATGCCTCCTCCTTTATCTCTAAATTTGTGCGCATAAGGTATCTACGTCCATTACCGCTCTACTTGAAGTTCTCCTTCTTTTCACAAAAATCTCCCGCGAGGGCGTTGTAGAAAAGAACTGTGAGTGAGAGTGCCTCGTCAGTTGCTTGCAAATATGTGTCAGTCTTATCAAAGTCTACTGCGTGATTATTATCTATCGCTGTATCCTGTAAGATAGTGCTTCTAACAAATCATTTGCATAACACCATCCGCAGATCCATTGATAACGCTTATTTCGGCGAAGCTCCCCTAACTCAATTTGTACTTGAAAATGGCTTTCAGGGAACAATCGATGAACAATATATTGAACGCGCAAAATAAGTAAAACTACAAGACTATCATCTTTGAGACTTTGCGAGATCCAGCGTTTATACTTCATGTGACGTTGTGTAACTGATCACATAAAATATGCGCGCTTCTCTAATTGAAGTCGATCAAAGGCAGTGCGCGCGGGAAAGTTATTCAAAGCTTAGGACTTGAGCCGTCGTCGTTATTAATAGCATCGAGGTCGTGAGCGTCACAATCGCCATTTCGCAGCATCCCAAGGCGGTGCCTGTACCCTGGTACACAGACTCAGCATACTGGACGAACCCCTTTGCGCTGCTGCGTTTAATCCTTCTAGCACGGTTAACAGACAACATCATCTACCGAGCGAGCCCCCCTCTCCAGAGGCCAAATTACGACCTTGCTCTCTCCGCACCCGGATATCACGGCGGATCTGGTTGGAGTATAATCCACCACCCAAACTATAGGGAACGGCGTTGCTAACATCTCTTCCAGACCACTTCCGGATTGAGTTTGGCGCGTCGATTCTCGTGCGCACTGCGTTCTTGCAATGCTCAGTCAAGCGCTGTTGGGCCGCCATGTCTGCTGGCGGTTGCAACTACTAAGCAAGTTCTACCATGTATTGCGGCCGCACACTGCCCGGTGACTTGAGAATTCACGCCTGACATCCGCATTTTCGTAGACAGCCGCCCATTAATCCCTGCATCTAATTACTGTGACACACTCCGCTCGAACATCTGTAGGACCTACGTCCAGTTCACAGTTTCTCCACTAACCCTTACAAAGTGCACTTCAATATCTGTGAGGTAGTGTTTTCGTGCGTGTGCACTCAACACGAACTTAATTCTGTTGTCCCACCTGTGCTCGTGTCGCAGAGGAGCACAAGAGAACAAGAGTGAGCGAGTTGCTAATGCAGAATACGGAAGTTCGCACGAGTAATCAAAATCGTGCGATTGACCATGTCTCAATACTAATGCACCTACGTCCAACTCTGGCTCAGGATAAAGAGTGTAATATGAATTAAAAAAGAAGTGATATTGTATCGTTGAAACTGCACATTAGAGTGACACCTTGTATAAAGTTCAGCCAGTAAACCAGCGCGCCTACTCTTGACGTCGAGACCCTTAACTATGAAACCCAAAGTCACTAAATACGGTCAAAATGTTGGTAGTACTAGAGACAAAGATGCCGAGAAGGCGAAATGGCTCTGAGCGACAACAAGCAGTTGCCTCACGTTCGGAGTGAATTTTGCATGTTTCCATTTCCTCGATCCTGTTGTCTTTATTCACTGGCCATTGAGAGTCTGTTTCTTGACGAGTGGGGGGGGTGTGAATGATACGGTTGAAGTTTTTCAATAATGCGTATCTGAAGGAAGGAAAAACTTTATATGAGCATACTATCTAATCGTGGCCCTGACAACTCATTGCACGCGACGTTCCAGTAGAGGAGTCCACACACCCCACGCACCAATCACAAGCCACGTTTTCATTCGTAGTGAGACCAATGGCACAGTGAGACTCAGTTGAGTACATATAGACAAAAAAACCTAATAAAGTAAAAACATTTACGGAGTGCTCTAATGCAGACGTCCACGCTCCGTCCATCTATGTACCTCCAATATCTGCTGCGAGGTGAAAACGTGGAGGCTCAGCTCACTCGTACACTGGCATCTAGTGGCTTCAGCCTGTTCTGGTTATTGCGATACGGAATCTGAGTGCACGTTAGTTGCTGCTGATATAAGTACGGTCGATCTCAGAGTAGTTGATGGACATCACTTGAACACTCTAAATGCATAAGTGACCTTAACGTATAGTTTCGCTCTATGAACCGGCATCGAGAGTTACGAGAGTGATGAAACGAACAGTCAAAATGATTACAACTATGTTTCATTGCGACTATATTCCGCCTCTGACATATATAAATAGTTGCAGGTAATAGTAGAATCTATTGAGGGAAGACTTTGACGGGAGCAATATTTCACTACACCATACACATGCGATACAGCTCTCCAAGACAATCGTATACTGGAGCGAGTCCATTCACACCTTCAAGTTCTACATCACACGATTGTTATTTTCCTTTTGCACACATATCGCTGATCTGTGAATCCTAGCTATGATCGTGCAAACATCAGTGAAGAGAGACCAAGATGCCGCTCTAAGATTAAGCCGAAAAAGATACAACTTTACCATATCAATTGAAAGCACGTTGCGACGTTGGCACGTCACGGTCAAAACGCCGTACATGGACGTTAGTATCTATATCGAGTTGCGCCACGTCATCCTAGCCCAAGACGATCAAGAAGCTGCAAATTATGAATAGGCAGCTATTGGACGTGTTAACACAATCGGATGCTAACTACATTGACCCACGCTGTATCAAGCCACCGGCGCGCAACACACCAGTCCGAAGACGGATGTTGATAGCCATGCTGAGCACCGATGTCTCAGCCGTTAATTTAATGAGGGTCACTCCCAATCATTGTCGGGCGTTAGCTATTATAGCCGACAGGCTGACGACCCGCGCACTCATTTGAACAAACCCTTGCTCATAGTTTTTACGTTCCTTGCCGACTCCAACATTTGTCGTATTGTTGGACAGCTATCTCCAGCTACGGTTACATAGCAGCGCGGGGTATCTCCTTCCGTGGACCAATCTACCCAATTGATGCGCCTTATGCTGGTGGCTAGATTGTAACATCTTCTTCGCTATCCGCTACTAGCACTAGACTTTCCGTGCGGTCGTACGCACTTCCACTGTCTTTTCGCTCTTTCATGTCGAGACACCCCTATGTCCCATACTCCTTCCGGACACTCCTCTTCAAGGGTCAGTGGTGAGAATGCTCATCATCCGCTTCAATGCTGGCTCTCCCGTCTGCTCATGGCCCGCTACATGTCAAATTGACTTCGAGCCTATGCACTCTGTCCTTGGACAGGTTTTAAGCTCGAAGCTGCCTCTGGCTTCTGTACCTCTTCCTGTGCTATGAATGGTTCAAGCGCGCTTCGAACCTGCTCAATTTTCCATTGCCATTAGTCTGCTGCACGAAGTAGCCGCCCCCGACTCTCGGATGTCCAATACAGTCTTTTGACTGGCTCTATGGCTCTCGCAAGAGCGATGTGGAACCAAGCGAGGGGCAGACAAGTGCCTCAAAGCACGACAACAGAGAATTCTGTTGATAGCAGCTGTAGAGGTGGTTCGGACCCATGAAGTTATATTCACCTCAACTGAGCCACATCCCACAAGGCATTGTAAATGGTCACGCACACGGCGGCTAAACACAGAGTGCTCATTTATACAGAAAACACAACACACTGATGCCGACAACGAAGAGAGCACCTAATGTTGAGGACAGTTGTTGGTCATTTGCTGTTTCACTTATGAGAGAGATCAGTAGCATACCACTAAGAGACTTGCCATGGAAAGTAGACGGATTCAAATATGCTATGGAGGAAAGGATGGTACCGCTGCTGTCAGAGATCACACTTAAATGATGCAGTGAATCATACAGTCGTCTGATTTCGTAAAAATAGTACCTCTGGAATGCTTCGAGTTGTTTTCGAAAAACTACAGCGGAACAGTTCAAACAATTTGATCTAGAGTGTGGTCACCCGATCTCCATAAATAAATTCTATGCGCACTCATCATTCCCGTCTAGAAATGACGTTAATGTTCAGTGTCTGTTTTTGTATTGTATCTGACCGAAGTATGTTGCGGCACTGTTTATCTATTGTTACCCAAGTCCATCAAAAACAGACCACATTTTGCCCGACATTTTTCTAAGGGGGGGGGGGGCAGGTTTGGGTGAGGATTCGGTTCTGGGGGTAGTTCGACCTCCTCAACAGGGATATCATATCCGCTTGACACGAAGGCGCCCGGCGCCCGCACCACACGCGCCTCCAAGGACCCTAAATCACCCATTCCACTGAAAACTTGTGTCCGGGGGTAGTTCGACCTCTTGAACAGAGATATCACATCCGCTCAGCCTGAAAGTGCCTAGCGCCCGCACTGCAGGCGCCAGCGCCAAAATACTCAAGATCATCAAGTCCAGTGAAAACTTGTATGCGGATGTTACTTAGCATCCTGATTACGAATTAGACATCCATTTTTTAGATAGGTGCAAATGGATGACCCCACGATCATCTGCGCTCTGCTAGGGCTGAGCCTGGCCCAAAGGGAATCTCTCCTTCCAGGCCCAGCCTTAGAGGAGCGCAAGTTGCGCTGATACCGAAAAGTGAATGCCTTATTCGTGATCAGGGCATCGAACAACCACATTATGCATGTTTTATCGATTTTGATAAAGGTGTGGCGCTAGCTCAACGCCTAATAGCGCCAAACGACGCCAGGGCTAAAAATGATTGTCATCTTTGTGATACTGAGTAACTATGCAAGTTTACACCGATTTTTGTGGGAAGAGCTGCGCCATAATGGCGCCTAATGGCGCCAGCGTCGAAAGCGAAGGTCATAGTCGTGATCAGGGCATCGAATCACCTTTATAAGTAAAGATTCATCAAAAAATTTTTTTGAGTTTCTGGGGTAGTATTAGTTGAATAGTGTATAAGCTATCATTTCATAGTATGTATCCGTTTTACGTTGCATTTGAGCAGCTTAACAATAACAGCGCAACAACGCATGCATTGAATAAATAAATAAACAAATAAATAAATTACTGTGACCCAGAAAAAAAAACAGGTGAACATGAAAGAGAACTATTTGAGACCGACTCTGTATCTTCACCCAAAACAATCTGGAGGCACAATTTGCAAATCGAAATCCGAATCATGATGCTACCATAAAGTCCACATAATATCTGAGTAAAGTTCAACGGTGGTTCGAGTTGAAGGTCCTTCGTTTATAGAGTTCCGATGCAAGGTTTCATGTTACTATGCATCTGCAGCTGTTATTTTTCGGAAATCATCTCTGCCTCCCATGATTCTCAAAAACCGCCACATGATACTTGGAGACGTGGTAGTAATTTTTGAAGTCACTTTGGACCAGTTAGTGGTCAATTACGAATCGTATGACAGTGTGCGTAGCAACAGGCAAGACGATCGTACTCTTGCTATCAGTACGTATTTGCCGTCTGCGTGTCAAGTTTCTCTATTGAATGAGTGAGGAATGTTTCTTGAACGACATTCAAACAGAACGAAGGTCTGGCACAAAACTCTTGATGGAATTTCGAGAACAGTACCAAGAAAATTAGCAGCTGGAGATAGTAACGGTTGTTCAGAAATACTCCTGTTAACGCACGAGATCCCAACGGATCTGCGAAAAGTTAACTGAACAATGCGGTGCAGGTATTGGTAGAAATTCCTCTCACTATGACTTTTCCGTTCCTTTCCCACGCTTGGAACTTCCATACTCAAACAGTGGTAGGTTCCATGCCAACGTCGTCGGAATGCTATGCGCTGATTCACACAACCACTGGACCGCTTCAAACGTTTACAGCGTCGTCCCATAACCAGCCAAGCTGGCTGGCTACGTTTCTGCATTAGGTCGTTGTATGTTACACAATATAAACAATGGGACGCGTATTTGTTACACTGACTGGCTACTTAAGCAAGTTGTGACATTCGATTGTTTCCATGAAGACAGCCAATGCTGCTATCGTTTTCACTCCTTCGAATGTGAGCTATCCCGAGACCCTTGCTTCGCTCGGAAACTAGATTATCTCGGAACTTGTTGGTTACACACACTCGGCGTCACTTCTCTTTCACTAAATATATCCTGTGTTAGAACCGGGACAGATGATTCGCCATAGAGTAACTGCTGAACAAGCGAAGCACTTGATAACAGGGGGGGGGGATATTTGCAATACAGTATTACAATATCCCCCCCTGTTATCTGTTTGTTCCGTTCTCATCTTTGAACTTGCCTCTCTTCTCCACCTTCCCCACCCCCCTCCTCTCCTCCCATAGATATTTGAACCGCACTTTCCATGGCAAGTCTCTCTAGTGGTAATGCTACGTGATCTCTCTCCATAAGTGAAACAGCAAATGCCACACAAACCTGTCCATCACCATTAGGTGCTCTCCTTCTGTCGCATCACCCTGTTGGGTGTTTTTCTTCGCATAATGAGCACTCTGTGTTTAGCCGCCGTGACCATTTAAATGCCTTGTGGATGTGGGTCAGTGAGGTGATATACTCATGGTCCGAACACCCTGCTACAGCTGCTACAAAGATTCTCTGTGCTCGTGCTTTGAGGCACTTGTCTGCCCTCCGCTTGTGTCCACATTGTTCACAGTGCCTATCATAATTTGAGCTTTATTTTGGCTGGTGCATGCACGTTTACACGTCCATACGTCCGTGACGCCAACGCCACCGCCCCATTTATGTACAGGTTCTGCTACTGCGGCCTTGTTTCGCATGTTTTCCCTACTAATTACGACAGTTGTCAAAGAAAAACGGTTGTAAATGAAGCGAATGACAGCACGATCAGTTTCGATGTGTTATGGTAGCTTGTCGCTCACTTCCCTCAAAGATTCAACTATTTATTAGAGGCCGATAGCCGGTGTCATTTTTGTCGTTTCATGCCACTCTCGTAACTTCTCGATTTCAGAGAGATGAGTATTGCAATTTTCAATGATCCTCAACTATCCAACGACGTCTACGACCTACTCATATCGCAAACCGCACCTAGCATGATGCCACCGGTACGAGCTGAACCCCACGTTTTCACCAGTGCCTTTGGATGCGAGCTGCACTTCATTGAGCCGAATTTCATTGTAAAATCTCTCACACTTTTACTACGATTATGATTCTTATCGAGCTATGTATATAGGTTACGATTTGGTTCGAGTTTCTTCCCACATGATCTCAACTATGATTCGAGACATCCCCATGGGTTATACGAATGAAACGGTTGTTGATGGATTGCTCGCTTTCGCACACCACCTTACTGAGGTGGTGCACTGTTGATCAGTAGTATGCTCATATAAAGTTTCCTTCCTTCAGATATCGCATCATTGAAAAACTTCACCGTATCATTCAACCCCCCCCCCCCTCCGTCAAGAAACAGCTCTCAATGGCCAGAACTAAGACAAACAGGATCGAGGAAATGGAAACATGCAAAATCCGAACGTAGCACGCTGTTGTCCTGACGCCGTTGGCCATTATTCTTAGTTCAACATTTTGACCGTCATTTGTTTCATATAGAGCAGTCCAAGGAGTCAGTTACGGTAAACTATAAAAAGTGATGGTAATGTGCATTTCAACGATACATATCCCTTTTTTAATCATATACACTCCTTATCCCTGAGCCAGAGTTGGCGTGGCATTTGAACATGGCACGAAACTGGTTACTCGTGGAACATTCCGGTCTGATACAACTGTCATCTTGTTCTGTGTTGGACAGAGACAGAGACAGTAATTGTGTCAAGACGAAACTACCTCACCAGAAGCATAGGCACCTTTAGGTTAAGTTGAAACATACGGCACGCCTACCCGATCTCAGGGATTTCAAGTATATGCGGATTGCGCTTCACGAAAATGCGTGCAGAGCGTTATTCTCAGTCACGGCATCGCGCGCAATAACAGAGAACTTGCTAGCTAGTTGACCGCGCAGACATGGGCCCACAGGGAGTTGACTGACTTGCAAGACGCAGGCGCAGAGAGAATCGACGCGTCACCAGGGCACACCATTGTTGGGGATTCCCCAACAGGGGGGGGGGTCGTATTTGGCCTCTGGGAGAGGGGGGGGGGTCGTAATGAGTGCGGTAGCCAGTAACACGCAGCGCAAAGGTGTCAGTATGCTGAGTCCTGTGTAGCCAGGGTACAGCATGGGATGTGCGAAATGGCGATGTGAGTACGACCCGATGCTATCTAAACGAAGCCGAGGTAACCTCTTTGAATAACTTTCCCGCGCGCACCCGTTTGAATCGACTTCATTGGGGCGCACCATTTTATGGATCGTACACAACCTACAATATACCGGACGCAAGTTCAAAGGAGTTGTTGTACTTTGTTCAGATTTGTTCATCGATTCCAATATATTCTGATTGTATCAATGATTATTGCAACTACTCAGTAATGATCAATAACTTGTACTGACAGATTCGCAATTGACGAAGATCAACTAAATTCTTTTCACGCCCGGAATTTTGAAAAAGGGAACTTCAAGGGATGCTATTGCAATCTAAATAGGGTATCTCACTGGTTTCACTGAGTTCCTCAAAACACATTGGATGTACAGCATAAGGTATTGGTGTGATGGACTACTGTAAAAACTTTGCGAAAGCGTTGGATGAGAAATGATGGAAAAAGACAGCAATTGAAGGGAACAGTCATGAATCCTCGATAGCTAATTACACTTGGAAAAAGCGACAAAAGCCAGGGGAAAGAAGCGAGGATAGTTCGCTCAACGAGCGACTGTTGTTATGGTAACATTATGGTAAGGGATGTCATCGGAATTTCTGAGGCAGAAGAGCGCTTCCAAATCCATACTTTCATGACAGGCACAGTGGAGATGAGGGCATTCACTACTACGGCGCTTTCAATGATGCTGAATTTGCTAAGTCGGTAGTCTGAAAACTGAGTTCTTCCTATGGGGCGAAACGAAACAAGTTGCGGCACACAGACCTGCTGAAAGAGATGCAGTGGGTCCTAGGACCAAACAGGCGGTGGGATGCATACTATGTTCAAACACACCGAACACATCTCTTTGAACGCCTTTCAAGATCGGTTCAAGATCTGGGCTGTATTCTACAATAACTAGCTTTCATACAATATGGTACGTTGTTAGTCACACGCACGTCGTTGTACGCTGTTTGTACATAGCTCATGTTTGTACTCGCATAATGCACGAATGCGCGTATTTTTCAGTTTGATGAGTGTTCCCTTTTTCCGGTATTCATTGGTGTACTCTTATTTTTAGCGTCACAGCAGTAGCTACTAATGTAAGTAGACCACCCACAGAGTAGTAGTGATTGCGAAATAGCGCGCTCCAATGAGAGCCACTCGAAGGGGTGCGCGCGGGAAAGTTATTCAAAGAGGTTACCTCGGCTTCGTTTAGATAGCATCGTACGAGCCCCCCCCCCCTCGAAGAGAGTCCAGCTACGACCCCCCTCCCTCCTGCTCTAACTGCCAACCAGAAGCATGTTCACACGAAATGGCTTTCTGAAATGGAATCTGGAATTTCGAAAGGCGGGCTTTGCTCTAAAATCCAGGCGATAAGAGGGTGTTTCAGCTTCATGCTATATGAGGCTGAACAAGCCTCGCATTGCCTACAGTTTTGTCTTAGGATTCGAAATAAAACTCGTCGTTCGACAACCATGTATGACATGAAAATTGTAACAAAGAACACAATCGAAACAGGACTAATGGTGATCATCGGTAGGATAAATTGGTGAAAAAAGTAGCCCCAAGGTCAGTGTGTCAGACCCCAGATGTGCATTCAATTAATGGTGACGGGGAAATCATGAAAATATGCACGACACAACAAAGCGAAACATGAATAATAGGAAAAATGTGAAACCAAATGAAAAAAATGGATAAGGCGGCAGTATATCGTTCTATACTCGGCTATTACCGATCGCGACGCTGCGACCGCTTTCATTGGAAAAGCGTCACTGGAGCGCGGTTGTTGGGCCAGCCAACGTCCCGGGGTCTTTTT
The DNA here is from genome assembly GCA_036418165.1 of Cooperia oncophora. NCBI lineage: Eukaryota > Metazoa > Nematoda > Chromadorea > Rhabditida > Trichostrongylidae > Cooperia > Cooperia oncophora. The sequence continues at coordinate 95,428 of MU966986.1, read as the reverse complement.
CTCTTTGAGAGGCGCGGCTTTTGATGAATGGTTAGCAGCATGCAACGGGAATGTTCCTACTGTTGCGTTTTCTACCCAGTTGCAATCTGAATGTTTCGCCGTTTGCGAAATATTTCGAATGGGTCTCGGATCGGCTGGGGGTGAATGGCAAGCGGGTTTTTATGCTTCACACGACGGTCACTTATTTCGAACGCAATTTAGTCAAGATTAAAATCGTCTTGATAATTCATCCACCCTATCTTTCCTGTTTCCAATAAGCTCTGTTTTTCTGAAGACCCACTAGTTCAGGAGATATTTTAGATGGGTTAGCCTTGCGCTTCCCCCTGGACCACCCGAAAAAATGACTCCTCCTGTGCCATTGTGAGGATACACCTTCGAAAACTTCAGTGTGCCTTCAAATCACATATTTCCCTTCAAATGAGTGAAAGAGGAACTCGGCAATAACTGAACGACTTGGTCCGGGTGTGCGCGCGCCGTGCATTACGCTCCTACGCAAAGGTGGTGGAAAGGTGTAAATTCTGATTTCAGGTGCTTTTATCCATGCAAGCAGATGTTTGCTTGGGTTCGGAAAGGAAATACGCACGAATCTGTTTGAGACGCATTATTTAGTCATCTACGTACTTACGAGTCCATGCTATCAACGATTATTTATTTATTCTTGCTATTCTTACCATATACTATATTGCTAGTAAATTTTTTATTTGCTCAGTCCTATTTACATCCGGGTCTTCGCTGACAGCTTTCCGTTCTTCCATCAAACTTAGCAATGACACTTTTGTCTGTTTGATGCCTAGCGAGCCTACTTTTGCGATGCTCCCTACGTCCACCGCGGCCAAGTACGAGCCCATTATTGGGGATTTCGCATGAAAAGAGGTCTGTTAAAGGTAGCAATTAAATCTGTAAAGAATACACTCATAATGATTTTCATTTTCAACATCTTGACTTCCATACCTCCACTCCCACTATCAACTGAAATATCGAAGCATTGCCCGGCTCTGAGTGACCCTTGAGATTACGACGCCCCCCCCCCCTCCCCAGCGGCCAAGCACGACCCCCCTCCCATATGGCTTTCGCACAAAGATGTTGTACCCTGTGTGTAGCGAAACTTGCTTTGTAGAGAATCTATAGATATGTAAAGAAAATAGTACAAAACTTCCTTTGATTAAACTAATCAGAAATTAACTGGAAATATTAATAAGTTGGCATCATCTCGTAAGAAGGCATATGGCTAAACAGTGCAACTCATACCCTGGTCCACTGCGGATGATGGGCGAGTCCAAGCGACCGCCCTTGGCGACGAGCCTGTCTTTTTTTCTTTCGACAAATGACAGGACTACCATATCGTTCGTATCCGTTCGTATCAGACGTTTTCCAGCTGTTGGTCTCCTATCAGAGTCAGCAATTGGCGAAGCACAGATCTGGCGGCGTCGGACACGGAAACGCCCCATCATCCGCGACGGGCAACACTGTAAACAAGTGCGTAGGTTGGCCATAGAACTCCCTGAATCCTGTAAACACATCTGCTCGTGTAGAAAGACATCGCGTGGAACTGCACCATCCCATTACCTCTGCGTGGGAGCCCAGGCATGGCGCATCCACAAAAGAAGCTAAGGGGCACTAAAACACCTACTGCTTGCTCCTATTCCACGAAGGGATACATACCAGATGCATGGATATCCGAGTACGCTCGCCTGGAACGCTACACAGAAAACGGATGCTTTGAGCAGCTCGGAGTGCTCCCTCATAAATCCCCAGCGCAATTATCTCAGGTATTCCGAAAACTTCGCAAGCAGCTTAAGTGGTTCTTGAAAAGAAGAAATCTTCTGGTATTCGACACTGGTTTCAGATTTGCAAACTGTAAAGGTTCAAGGAAAATATCTTCGATCAAACCAGGACACTTTACATGCATCCTCAATAGGTCCCCAACCTGAGTTTCTCTCTGAATCTGGCAACCTTCATAAATATTTCAGTACTTTTCGGGGAGCTTGAACCTTTTTCTACACGAGTGCGTTTTCCTCTTTCCCACAGGTCCGCCACTGAGGAAGTTAGGGCCCTTCAAAGAGAAGTTGTTTTCCTGGAAAAGCGCGCCCTGTTCCAACCACCTTGCGGCATTGGTCCTGCCCAGGACCCCTTACAATCGATTCCTCGGCCGTTTTCCAGCTGATAACAAACAGTTCCATGTCCTTTTTGTTTCGTTTTGTTTTTTTTTGATTTTTTTTATTGAAGAGATTCTCCCCCGCTGGTGGACCAAGCGATTAACCCGTATTAAGGCGTTCTTCGCCATTTCGGAATTTCTGTATTTCTCCCAATTCCGCTTCTTTCTTAAATCGATACATATACGTTGTACTGTCTGCAGTTTCGTCTTTTCTTGCAAGTTGTCAAGCATGAATGTGAGCTTAGGCTTTGTAGGGTGAGGGGGGGGTGGGGGAAGGGTCAGCACATCCGCTATTTCACATCCTCGTATTCATTGCTTCACAAAAGTTGACAGGTATTCCTCCGAACTTTGAGTGGTATCACTTTATGCCTTTACAACTTAGAGCCGTCACACCGGGTAGCTCGAGCCATATAGGCTAGCTGAGAACTCGAAAAAAACAAACAATGAAGAAAACTCCTTTTTCTACGTGTTTTTTTTCAGAGGAGGGTGTCGCACTAAACCCCCCCCCAGAAAGGGGGGAGGGGTGGGGCGGTGTACGGGCTGCTCGAACAAATCCAACTGATGCGTGCTCGGCGCGTCCACAAACACTACCTAGGAGCCTACAGGCACATCATGCGTTGGAGATTTAGTCGGCGGCTCCATACGACCCCTCCCCCCCCCCCCCGGCTCTGTTGTTTTTCCGCCTCTTTAGGTTGGGTTGAACGCAGGCATTTCCAGTACTTTTTTCCAAAATACTTAGTTGCAAAGAAGACCGAAAAACTTGGAACACTGGTTGAAAATCCCCTAGCTTCTCAATACCTTTTTAGCCACGTGATTACCATCATCTAAAAGACCCGTTGCGAGAATGAAAAGTTCGAAGCGACGTCGTACGTTCACAGGAATAGATCTGCAATATAGGAGGATATTCGCGCTCAAAACATTCACTGTTGCGGCGGTTGATGGATAAACTGGTCGATCGCACCCTAAACTAAGGGTGGCTCGGACCACCTAGGTGCGCACGGCTGAGGAGTTACTTTGATTATCCACATATTATTCATAACAAGGTGGAATGACCATAATAAAGCGAGGAACAAAATTATTAATTTAAATTATATGTTCAACTCAGAGCGAAATGCGGTGTCTGTTTCGAATCTATCTCAAATGAGCAGATCGAATAACATCAATTTAACGGGAAAAACCCGTCAAGAATTGGCTGGCCTTTCCTCAATGTTCAGTCCAAGCTACTAGTGGGGCAGTCAGGACAAATGGTATAACGAAGCCGAGCAGTTAAGAACTTTTGGTATCATTACTCTCGGCTCACCCGATCAAAACAAGCAAAGCGTAGTAAGGAACATGTACAGGGTCGCCAGCAAGGTTTCGTCTTGATAGGGAGTTGAAAACGAGAATCCCTGAACCATCGCTCAGGGCTTGCTTAATCCAGTGGGGTATCCTTGCTCTGGGCCGGTGGCGCGAAGGCGGGGTATTCCACATGTCCTAGAGACAGCCATACAATCGATTGCTATAAGTTGTTTTTTTTGCCTGCCTTTCATTTCCGATCAAGTGAGTAAGGCAGTTCGATCACTACAACACAGGTGTGATCTGCAAAACGAAGTTAGGATTGTGGAAATACCCCCATCTAACCTTCAACGTCTTCTGGTTCGCAACCGCCTGTACGACACATTGTGTGACACTCCAGAATGTGTCGTTTGCCCCTTTGGCAAGCAGGGTGATTGCATGAAGTCTGCAGTCATTTACTTGATACACTGCCAAAGCTGTGGCAGCGAGTATATAGGGGAAACAGGACGTCCTCTCCGTGTGCGGGTCAAAGAACATCTGGAGGGACTTAGTAGGTCGCGAGCCTATACCCCGCTTGGAGCCCATCGGGTTCAACATCATGAAGGCACGACATTCGCCGTGTCGGTGACCATATTAGCGCAGGAGGCCGAGATCACAGCGCGTAAGACATTGCAGGCATTCTGGATTACGGCAAAGGACCCTCAGATGAATAGAAAGGGAGAGTGTGTGGCCATAGCGCGTGAGCTGGCGCCCTTCCTCGACCTTTGCAAGTTTTGATCTACCGTGAGGTTGAGGAGGGTGAGTAGTACTGGTCACTTCTCGATTGAGTGTTCCTCAGGGTGGTCGACCCCGCATAGCGGCGGCTGATCAGGTGAGCCATAATACTATTGATTGATATCGTTGGGTGCTTTACTAGTCTAGGGAAATTGTCTTGAGATTGTTTAGACGCTTGAGAGGGCAAGTTGTATCTGTTTTTTGTCCATTTCAGGCTCAGACGAAGGCGAAGACGCCGAAACGTAGGCCTAGTAATAAAGCCATCCAATCTTGTACAGGCTTGAAGACATACGAAAAGGAAAACTAATTAAATATTCATGAAAATACTCATTCATAAACAATAATATGCCACTCAAGGGCTCATTCTGTACATCAGTAGTTCATGAACCGGTCCTACTCAATTACTGCGCTCTCGAAACATTGTTGAGGAAACTTTTGCTGAAATTTGCAGTGCGGTTTACCCGATGCCCCACGGCACTCATTTCTGACCATGGCGCAATTTATAGCTGATTTGGTGAGGAGCCTTTTGCACTGAAACCTGTCAACAACACGCATGAGCTCTTTAGCGCCATGCTGGCGCCAAATGGCCTCGGCACCCAAAATGGTTACGTGACGCCTTAAACCTTTGTGCTTGGTCCTGTTACGAAACCGTGTGATGCATACGGACAGAGGACAGCGGCCGCCAAAGCATCGAAACGTGTGAGAAACCAATGGCGAGCCAGAAAAGAGGCTTTTTCAAGGGGGGGGGGGACTCCGGGGTGGGTGAGCTACTTATAATCGGTCAAAAGCTAGAATGAGTGCGATGCGGACGAGAGGGTGCAGAGGAAAAGAGAAGATTCACGTGTTTGAGGGGTTAAAGACACATGGTACGTTCAAACACCCTGAGGGTGTATGAGGCTATCAGCCCCCCAGCTGTCGATGTGTCGTGGTCCCCCCCGCCCAAACATGCCCAGGAGTGGAGATACAGGACCGTGAAACACGCTAGTTCCTCCATGCTCCGCCTTACACCTTTTGCGGCGCAGATTCCCGTCCTTCATGACATTGCAGCGCGCGTGTCGCGTGCGGCTCCTTGGCACTTTGCCAAGTCCTTTAATTGCGCTCTCAATTACGAGTAAAACGCAATTTCCTGATGCGGATAACATTGGAGGTGCTACAAAATAAGAACAGAAGATGATGACAAGGGCCAGAACTCAAGAGCAACTCGGCTGCATCCGCAGAATCCATCAGAGGCCGCGCATTCCCAGAAAACATGAGAATAAAAACAATCCAAGCGTCCCACTCGTTTGTTCTAAGTATTTCTATGGCTTTGGCGCCGGATTCGTGCCGGGTCGTAGAAATTTACAGGCGATTTCAACTATTAGGTTGTCCGGAAAGGAATGCGCGTTGAATTTTTTGAACTTGTCCATTTTCTTTCTCTCCTACTGTAGAAGATTTTTGGAGAAAGTTTTGTCTATTAGAAAGAGGTTTTTATTGTGCTTCTTTTAATATATTTTTGTCCATGTCCACTTTGCTTTTTTTTGGGGAAAAAAAGTTGGGAAGAGCGGGTGCCGCCAGCTGAGCGACGCAAACAAGGCAACACGAGTGGCAATGGCCGGAATTCTTCTTCGTCGCTCCAAGAACAGCGGTTTTTTCGACTCTATTATTACATCGAATGAGAAAAGGGTCTGCTTCGATATCGCAACGAGAAAAGGACAGTGGCTAGACTCCAGTGACCCTCCAAAACGGACTCCGAAACCTGATATACGCGGCAAAAAGGTGATGCTCCGTGTTTGGTGGAATAGCAAAGGTTTGATGTACTTTGAAGTTCCGGAATCGGGTAAGACGGTTACGGCGGACATCTGCAAACACCAATTGAACCGCATGGATCCAGCTTTGGGTCTTCAAAGTGTCGAAACGACGTCGACAAAATTTATCCACGACAACGCTCATCCACATGTGGCGAAAATCACTCTAGAGAAAAATTGAGGAATTGGGCTGGAAAGTCCTGCCTCATCCGCCACACAGATCAGACCTGGCACCATCGATTACCACCTGTTCCGGTCGATGCAGAACTCCCTGGCCGAGAGAAAATTCACAAACCGCGAAAAAGGAACTCTGGGTGTCCAACTTCTTTGAGTCGCAGCCGGTCGAGATCTCCAGAAGAGGAATCCATTTTTTGCATAAATGTTGACAACAAGTCATTGATACTAATGGAGATTGTCTTTTGAATTTATCTTGTTTAATTTCGTTTTTATAATAAAAAAATTTTTAAGCTCGAACGCGCATTCCTCGGACAACCTAATAATTTGCCTTTCCTTGATTTTTTCATTTTTGTTTTATTTACATCGTTGTGCTTCATTTCCAGCCTTTGTCATCTTCATCTCCTTGTACATGGATTTTGAAGTATGAGCAACACCTAAAATTTTATTCGCATCAGGAAATTGCGTTTTGCTTGTATCAAACTAACGAGTATGCCGTTTTATTTTCATGTTTCGTGGAAATACGCTGCCTTCGAGGGATGTTGCAGAACTGGCACAGTTGCTTTTAGGTTCTGACCCTCGTCATCATCTTCTGTTCTTATTTTGCAGCACCTCCAGTATTATCCACATCAGGAAATTGCTTTTTACTTGTATTTGAAAGCGCAATTAAAGGACTTGGCAAAGTGCCAAGGAGCCGCACGCGACACGCGCGCTTGCAACGGATGTTATGAAGGACGGGAATCTGCGCCGCAAAAGGTTTAAGGCGGAGCATGGAGGAATTAGCGTGTTTCACGGTCCTGTATCTCCATTCCTGGGCATGTTTGGGCGTGGGGACCACGACACATCGACACCTGGGGGGCTGACAGTCTCATACACCTTCAATGTGTGTGAGCGTACGTGTGTCTTTAAGTTTTGTCCGTAGACCCCCACAAATGAGTGTCATGTTTGTGACTGGGGCCAAAATTCACCTTTGTGTACAAACTTTCAGCAAAGAAACGGTTTTTGGTGATAGTGGAACGGCCATTTGATTGGCAGCGGCGCGCCAACTCGCATCTCCGTAACAACTAGGTCACCGGTCCTCTTTTTTTTAATTTCATAGTTATTAATTACACGTCTATATACAAGTAAATAGAAAGGTCCAGGTATCGGAGTTGGATAACGACACCTAAAGGGTAGTGATAGTCACCAGTTCAACAATGTCTATCATCACGACTGGAAGACTTGAGGAGAAAAATTTGGTGAAACCCCGTATGTAGGGGTCGTCAATATCCCTGATTACGATTCTGACCAGGGTAAAGCATCGTTGTGCGAAACCCATAGGGGGGTCGTACTTGGCCGCTGGGGAGGGGGGGGGGGTCGTCGTAATCTCAAGGGTCACTCAGAGCGCCGATCAAATGGTTCGACATTTCAGTTGATAGTGGAGTGGAGCTATGGAAGTCAAGATGTTTAAAAAAAAATGAAGTTTATTATGAGTGTATTCTTTGCAGCTTTGAATGCTACGTTTAACAGCCTCTTCTCATGGAAATCCCCAAGAATGGGTTCGTACTTGGCCGCGGGGACGTGGGGAGTATCGCAAAAAGTAGGCTCGCTAGGCATCAAACAGTACAAAGGTGTCATTGCTAAGGGTAATGGAACGGACGAAAGCTCAAGAAGACCCGGATGTAAATAGGAATACAAAATATTAAAAGATTTATTAGCAATATAGCAAGAATAAATAAATAAATAATAAAATAAGTTGTCAGTTTATAGCATGAACTCGTAAGTATGTACGTGTATGACTAAATAATACATCTCAAACAGATTCGTGCATGTTTGTCCTTTACAAAACCCTAAACAAACATCTGCTTGCATGGATAAAAGTACCTGAAATCAGAATTTACACTTTCCACCACCTTTGCGTAGGAGCCTAATGCACGACGACCAAATCGATCACAGATAGCCGAGCTTCTCTTTCACTCATCTGAAGGGAAATATGTGTTTTGAAGGCACACTGAGGGTCGAAGGTGTATCTTCACAATGGCCACATAAGGAGTCATTTTTTTGGCGTGGGCCAGGGGGAAGCGCAAGGCATACCCATCTAAAATATCTCCTGAACTAGTGGGTCTTCAGAAAAACTGTAAAGCTTATTAGAAAGAGAAAAGATGAAGGGTTTCACGACGACTTCAGTCCTGATGAAATTGCGTTTTGAACGAAGCAGCCCTTGTGTGAATCATGGAAACCAGCTCGCAATTTACCCTAGCCTATCCAAAACCCATCCGGAATGTTTCACCAACGGGGGATTGTTCAGTTTGCAACTAGGTAGAATACACAACAGTAGAAAACTTTGCCGTTGCATGCTGCTCACCATTCCTCAAAATCTCCGCACCTAAAAAAGATTATACCCACCGAACAGACCCCAGGACGTTGGCAAGTCCAACAACCGCGGTCCAATGACGTTTTTCCAAAGAAGCGGTCGCTACCTTGCACCCTGCAGCCTGATCGGTAATAGCCAAGTATGGAACGATTTACTGCCGGCTCTGGTTATCCTTTTTCATTTAGCCCTGCATTTTTTGTATTTTCCATGTTTCGCTTTGTTGTGTCTGTCGCGCTCTGCATTTTTTGTATTTTCCATGTTTCGCTTTGTTATGTCGTGCATGTTTTCATTATTTCCACCGTCACCATTCGTGAATGCACATCTGGGCCTGACACGCTCACCTTGGGGCTATTTTTTTCACCAATTTAGCCTATCAATGATCACCATTAGCCGCCTATTTCAATTGTGTTTCTTTTAGAAGTTGGCATGTCATACATAGTTTATCGAACGAGGAGTTTTATTTTGAATCCTAAGACAAAAATTGTAGGTAATGCGAGGCTGTTGTTCAGCCTCATATTGCATGGGCTGAACAGCTTTTATTTTCCTGTATTTTAGAGCAGAGTGCGTCTTTCGAGAATCCAGATTCCATTTCAGGAAGCCATTTGTTGGTGAACATGCATCTGGTTGTCAGTTAGGCAGGAGGGGGGGGGGGGTCGTGTCTGGACCTCTTCGAGGGGGGGGGGGGTCTCGTCACCCACACCGCCATTTGACACATCCCCATTGCTGTACCCTGCGTATGGATACCCCCTCCCCTCGCTCGACAGCGAAATGTTTGGGAAGAAAGTAAGGAGATTCTTCGGGAATTCTGGAAAGTGGCAGGAATTTGAGGAAAATCTGAGAAATTGTTAGAAGGGGGTCCTAATTGTCTCGCGTCTTTTTTTGTTTCACATGGGCTATTTACCCCCCCCTCCGCTCTCGACGGCTCGATTCAATGAAGGGCAAGAGGATAGGAGCAGGGCGGAGGGGGGAGGGGAGGGGGGGAAGTTACCAACCCCTCCCAAAAAAGGGGGGTTTCGTACGGACTCGACTAAAAACCCCACCAATGATGTGGCTCTGAAACTAATGACCTGCATGTAAGGCCATGGGCGCAACCTTGCGATACGGCTATCCTGCCCAGCGCCTGCTACGTCACCTCACCATCTTACGAGGATGTGAGACTCCGGTCGTCACTGCCGACCAACCCGAAAAATCGAAAAAAATCCTCTTTGGTGAAAGTTCGCCTAATGGGGATAATCGATGGGCGGTCTGATTACGATATTTAACATTTTATTTCGGCCCAACGCGATTTGGGCGCCAGTATAGCGCTGAACGCTCCTTGTATTCGGGTGCGTGTGGTCTATGTGCAAGCCCCTACAAAATGCAATAGACCATTTCGAAAAAATGGGGGCAAGCCCTTAACCACCTTACCCGTTAAGCGCATGGCTCGTTCGGAAGTGGGAAGTTGCAGCATAACTGGGATATTGTGCAGTCACTGACTAATAAAGATTTATTCAGTGAAAAACACTCGGAGACACTCAAAGAGAGCGGCAAGTTGCAAGCCCAGAGAGGGAACGGCAGTGGTAAGAAGAAAAGCAGGCACACACAACTTCTTATTCTTATTCTTATTCTTATTCTTGTTCTCATTTCTTTATGCTTTTTCTTTTTTTTTTCCTTTTTCTTCTTCTTCTTCTTCTTCTCTTCTTCTTCTTCTTCTTCTTCTTCTTCTTCTTCTTCTTCTTCTCTTCTTCTTTCTTCTTTCTTCTCTTCTTCTTTCTTCTTTTTTTCTTTCTTTCTTCTTCTTTCTTCTTCTTCTTCTTCTTCTTATTCTTCTTTTCTTCTTCTCTTCTTCTTTCTTCTTCTTCTTCTTCTTCTTCTTCTTCTTTCTTCTTCTTTCTTCTTCTTCTATCTTCTTCTTCTTCTCTCTTCTTCTTCTTCTTTCTTCTTCTTCTCTTCTTCTTCTTCTTCTTCTCTCTTCTTCTCTCTTTCTTCTTCTTCTTCTTCTTCTTCTTCTCTTTCTTCTCTTCTTCTTTTCTTCTCATCTTCTTCTTCTTCTTCTTCTTCTTCTTCTTCTTCTTCTTCTTTCTTCTTCTTTCTTCTTCTTCTTCTTCTTCTTATCTTCCTTCTTCTTCTTCTCTCTTCTTCTTCTTCTTCTTTCGCGCCACGCCATTTCTGGTGGTCGGCCCTTCTGATATGATAACGGAACTTCTCCCGATTAACAGCCTGATTTATTGCTACTATTATCAAGTCTGTAGGCAGCACACCTAGCTAACGCTGCTAGTGACATCTCTTGAGCCGCTTTCCGGACACCTCGAGCTGAAAGCTAATATTACAGACAACGCCAGACGTTGCGCCAAGTACGTGGCCGTACCAACGAAGGCGCGTTTCTCGCATTTCATCAGCCATAGCAGCTATACCGATCTTCATGCGTATTACATCTTCACTAATGCGGTCCAAACGTGTGACGTCGCCCTCCAGCGCCATCTCTCACCTCCACCACGAAGAGAAAACCCCAGCAGGTCGATCCGGCCGTTTGCAGTGAGAAGAACATAGATTAAAGTGTGCTGCTAAACCCAAATCTGCTTTCAGAATTGGCGGAGCGATTCTATGCAAGGAGTTACGGACCACTTATTTTCTGCTCTGTTCGCATAAGTCCGGAACCATATGACATGACAGGGGGTCGGTGGCATAGTTGAGAAGCGCAGTGATTCAAAGACGTTGGAGACGTTGTTGGAATTCTCTGGTGAGATATTGCTTTTATTTGGAAGATTACATGTGAGTCCCGGAAGCACTTCTATTTAGCCAATTGCCAAGTTTCGTCTTCATTGGACACCACTGAGAAGCTGAATTCTCCAGTAAATGGTCCCTTTCAAGAGCTTCAAGATATTCTGCCATTGAAGCTTTAGAATTCATCAGGACATTCTCCGAAATATACCGCGGAATACCAAGATTAGGAAAAGAAGTGTTCGAATCTAGGTGAACAGAACCGAAAACAGATTGGAGATAGAAGGCGGTGTAAGAGTCTCGTTATTGTATTGAAAAATTTATATAATGGGCAAATACATAACTCTGTCGTGTGTGGAGTTCTTTATTTGCTGTGTTCATTGTGAGAAGCCGCCTTGTTTCAATCATTTTTTGAAGAGTACACATGTGCACTTGAGCCATAAAAACTTTTTTTTCCTAATGCAAGCTCTAACAGCCGAATATGTTCACAGTAAAAGTCCTTGGAAGAAACCACCAGTGGAGAGGTTTCCCTTTTCGTGATGTCAAAAAAGGAGGAAACTAGGTAAATTGACTGAACAGAAATGTTTTCTGGGCTCATATTATGTGAAATCTTCTAGGCAAAAGCAAAAATTTACCAGAATCATGGACTCCAACTCTCAAACGGGCTTCGGCTTCTTTGCTAGCGAGCCAGCACTCATTACAGTATAGAGCGTCTGGCCGAACGATACTTCTGTAAAACCTCGACGTTGAGCGCTCTGGCATCTTCTTGTCGCGAAAAATCCTACACATGAATGTTATTTTGAAAAGGCTGCACTCACAGGTGCGGTCACTTCCAAAATGAGACCTCCACCGAAGGCTATTGCTGATCCGGGATACTTGAATGGTTTTGTTATTGATGAAGCCCCATCTCGTTGGTGTCGACTGTCAAGCACTCGATCTTTTTGACACTTAAATTGAGCCCAGATTTTGCCAAGCAATCAGTCCTAGCTTTCACGTGTTTCTAGCGTGCTCTTATCTTCGCATGCAGGCAGGCATCTGATCACCAGCGTAGTTCAGCGTCCAATGAACTTGTTCCCGAATGTCTCGTCTGATGGTATCCATGACGACAACGAAAAGAAGTGGGGAGAGCGCGGAGCCTTGGTGTATGAGGAAACTCCATCGTAGTGCATGTAGTTGTCAGGACTTGACCCTCCAGGTTTAAATAAAGAATGCGCACCACTCAATCAACTCTTCGAGGACGTCGTGCTGTCGCAAGGAGCCCTAGCGTGCCTCAAATGCCCTCTCCAGATCTAGAAGGGCTAGATGCACAGGCTTTTGCTTCTCACGATGTTGCTTCAGCGCTGGGCGAGCGGCATGTATGGCGTCGATGGTTCTACAGTCGTTAACAAAGCCACACTGGTCGGCTGATACAACACCTCGTGGGGACGTCTAGATTCCGTAACGTTCTCACATGGTTGATCGGATCAGTATCACGGGGTCATGGGAGAACATCGATGTTTACCCTCTTTGGACCTCCAGTCCAGGTTCCACTGTGTCAACGAGTAGCAAATCTCGATGACCCCGGTTGATGGTGAACTTTGCAGAAAAAAGATATCTACCATTCTTCCGTTATATTTTCTACCAGTCGCCTCGCCGGCTGACGCCGGCGTGGCTCCTTCTGATACGGCCCGGCTGCGCCGGGCGGGCGCGGCTTCGCCGCGCATGCTTTCTTTCACATATTTCTAGATTCAACTCATATCCCCCTTTTGTTCTGTACTCCATTTTTTCCGGTGTCTGAAGTACTCTTGAGCTATTTTACAGATTCTTCGTCTGATTCCGTCCACCTCGGAGCATTCCCCGCCCACAATGTTTGTGCCCCACAATCCTCACCGACGACCCTCTCCTGACCTTAATACACGTTTTTTCCGGTCTTTGAAGTGCTCTGGGACAGAGCTACAAACATTTAAAATGAATACCCTGCGATTTAGGGCAAGCCCCGCCCACTGTGGGCGGGTCTCAACACGCTTTGAGCGTGCCCTATATTCGCCGGATATTTACATTCTAAGCTGAGCTTTTTGCAACTTCCAAAAACTCTCGCGAACCGGGTTACTGAATTTTGCGAGAAGCACCGCCCACCTTGAGTACGCCCCGCCCATTTAGGGTGTACCTGCCACAGCTAGTCTGGCGACTCCTTATTAACCTTATTCCCTTTTTCCTCCATCTTTAGGCTGCCCCGGAAGCGAATTATGAACATTTTTGTGCGGTACCCTAAACTTTCAGGGAGTGCCCCGCCCACTGTGGGCGGAGCTTCCCTTAGGTCAAGTGTGCTTTTTATTTGTTGTCCCACGCCCTACCCACCGGACCTCTATGGGGTGATAGTGCATCCTGAGTATTCAACGCCTGCGTTTCTCTTTGGTGCCTAGTTGGCTAGCGAAATAAATTTTCCGTACACGTCAGGCCCTTGTTTCAAGCATTCAGCAGACTATTTTTCTCCAGTCTCTCAGACCATTATGAGATCATGGGACCTTTTATATACGCTTTATTCATTGTCATAGCTCCACAACATCGTTGCGAGCCCTCTCTACTAGCTGCTTTTCACTGGTTTCCTTGGCTCAGTGATACGACAAGGTTTCTTCATCCATTTTCCGTTCATTAGCGATCAAGAGCATCTGCTTCTATTTAGCACATACTGATATTTTTGACGCGAAACGATTTGGATTACAACGATTTCCGTGTCACTTCATCGCCAATTAGGAATAGAGTTGGAATCTTAGAGCTGTCGCCTTTATATTGCTTATATTGCTCTTTTATTAACACCATCATTCTCATTACTTAGATCTCACTACGGATGGATCAGGACCCATGGATGTTGATGGTACACAGCCTAGAGCACCTCGTCTTCTGGGACATACTGATATAGCTGCAATAATTGCAGATATAAGAGATGACCAACCAGGAAGGTCAGCATGATCACGCTTCAAATCCCTCCTTTTGTGCGCAAAGGATACGTTTCGCAATTCAAATTCAACGACCGAGTAATGAGAGAATCTGTCCAAAATCTACAAGGATGGTATGGGAAAAGAAGACGAGGATTTGCTCCCAGCGACGAAATAGCTGAGCAGAGTGAAGAATGAGAGCTGAAGATAGCAGTTGATCCGGGGGTTTTCTTTCCTCCCTTGACAATAAGAACAGGCGGACGCTGTCATACGTTCCTCCCAGAGTCTGGAACCAGTTCAGAGAAGGAAAGAGCAATCAAGAAGAAAAGGCCATCGTTTCCCGAATCATCCCCATGGCACTTCGGGGCTGTCGGCTTAGGGCCCGGCTCCCGATTTTTCAGCTTCAACCCAAAGTTCAGACATTATCTACTTTTGGAACGACAGAAATTAGGAATAGCTTCACGCCTAGCGGGACGCAGAAATACCCCGAAGACAGACCAGAAAAGCCAAGAAGTCTTTGTTTCTTATGTTGGTACGAGGGTAGGAGGGATGAGTGTCGAAAGGAAATAGTGGCTTTTATTCAGGCTCTATTCACGATCACACCTCTACATGGGCAGAGCCAAGTACATTGGTTCTCGATACCATGCTCAATGGTTTCCCACTTCCATTTGGTGAGGCTCACGAGCCCCCACCTAAAGCTGCTAATCGCAATCTACCGCAAAGGCAGTGAACGCGATCAGATGAAATTTCTCCCTGTCCCTTTGTTAGTAGGTAGACTGGTCCGCAAAAGCAGCGACTGCACAATTTTTGCGGCGCAAAAGCGAGTGAGGAGAGCGAGATATTGTCGTTCCTCTCATTGGCCCGACCCACTTTCATTGACCCTGCTCGCCACTCTACTCCGCTTTAGTAAGGCAGCGTTCAGACTTGTCGCAATGGGCCGCGATGCAGTTGCAGCGCAGCACTTGTCGCGTTTCAATTGCAGCGCTGCATTTTAACATTGGATTTTAAGGTACTATTCAACTACTGCTTTTCATTTTCATTGTCATTTTCCGGAAACAGGCCCAATCTTGATCGACTTTTTCGGGCAGATTTGGCTGGAAGTTGGGTTTCATGGGTAATTGGACCTCCTGAACACGAATATCACATTCACTTGGCCTGAAACTGCATGGCGCCTGCGCCACAGGTGCGGGCGCCAAGGAACCTAGATCACCAAATTCGCTGAAGACTTGTATACATGGGTTCTTCGACATCTTGGTTGCAAATATCATATTCACTTCTGCGCTGCTACAGATGCAAGACGCTGCGATCATCTGCGCTCTGCTAAGGCTGAACCGGATTTGAACGAAATCACTTTCTTCGAAGACACATGGTACGATCACCCATAGTTTGGGTGTGTGTGACTATCACCCCCCCCCCTTCCCAAGCTGTCGAAGCGTAGCGGTTTCCCCGTCCTAACATGCGCAGGAATAGAGATACAGGACTGTGAAACACGCTGCTTCCCCCGTGCTCCGCCCAATGCCTTTTGCGGCGCAAACTCCCGTTCATGCTAACATCCGTCGTATGCGCGTGTCGCGTGCGGCTCTCTTCGCTTTTTGCCAAGTCCTGCAATTGCGCTTTGGAATACAAGTAAAACGCAATTTCCTGATGAGGATAACATTTTAGGCGCTGCAAAATAAGAACCGAAGATGATGACGACGGCCAGATTTCAAGAGCAACTGTGCTGCTTCTGCAACATCCCTCGGAGGCCGCGCATTCCCACAGAACATGAAAATAAAAACGCCCTTAGCGTCCCATTCGTTAGCTTAAAGTATTTCTATGGCTTTGGAAGCGGATTCGCGCCGGATCGCAGAAATTTCTTTTAAGTAATTTTGATTAATTATTTATAATTTGCGATTTCAATGAATATGCATTGCTCTATTTTTTCATTTTTGTTTTATTCACATCCATTCGTTGTTCTTCATTTCCTTTGTCATCTTCATCACCTTCTATTCGGACTTCGAAGCATGAGCAACACCTCAAATGTTATCCGCATCAGGAAGTTGCGTTTTCCTTGTATTCAAATAACAAGTGGGACCCTTAGGCCGTTTTTACTTTCACGTTTTCTGGGAATGCGTCGCCTCCGAGGGATGTTGCAGAAGCAGCACAATTGCTCTTGAGTTCTGGCCGTCGTCATCATCTTCGGTTCTTATTTTGCAGCACCCAAAATGTTCTCCGCATCAGGAAATCGTGTTTTACTTGTATTCTGAAGCGCAATTACTGGACTTGGCAAAGTGCCAAGAGACCCGCGCGCATACGACGGCTGTTAGCATGAACGGGAATTTGCGCCGCAAAAGGTATTGGGCGGAGCATGGAGGAAAAAGCGTGTTTCACGGTCCTGTGTCTCCATTCCTGCGCATGCTAGGACGGGGAAACCGCTACACTTCGACAGCTAGGGGGCTGTTATTCACACACACCCAAACTATGTGTGATCGTACCATGTGTCTTCAAGTACACACAAGGGACCTTTAGCACTACTCAGGCGCCAAATTACGTCGGCTTCGAAAACAAGTGTCAAAATCGTAATCAGGGCTATCGATTACCTCTGTGCACAAACCAAAAGAACTTCCTTGACGTTTTTGGCCTGTGTGTTGGGTCTTTCTGTTGAAGTCTACAGTGCCTCATCATATGGATTCCCGCATTTCGTTAATGTACAAAAACTAACAATCTCAATGAAACTTATGCAAAAAGGAAGGAAAGGTGAGTATTCGTCCAGGTCCGCTTTGTAAAAAGGTTGAGAAACATGAATGAGTGCAGTTTCTGCTCTCTCGGTAGGGGAGAATGGCATCTTCATTAAGTGACTAGGCGGTAGAGATCGAGAAAAGCCCAGGATGCTTTTCCACGAATGCCGGGAGCACTCACGCCTATGCCATGAAAGAACCTTGGGCTCACCAAAGCCGCGATACGGCTGCCTGCCCAGCGGCCTGCTACGTTGTCGTAACGTCATCGTGTTTACGAAGATGTGAGAGTCCGGTTACCACCGCCGACCAAAAAATGGTACCACAGCCCGAAAAAATCAGAAAATTTTTTTGGCTGAGAGTTCGTCTATAGAAGTGATCGATGGTCTTGATCGCAATTTTGGCAATTATTTTCGGCGCCGACTTAATATGGCGCCAGAATAGCGTTGGACATTCCCTATATGAGGGTACATAGAGGTGCTTTTCACTCCTTTTTTGGCTTCCTGGGAGCGCTCAGTGAAAATGAACCCCCTTTCTGCGGTCTATGTGCAAGCCTCTACAAAATGCAAAAAAACCATTTTGAAAAAGCGGGACGCGCCCTGAACGACCTTCCTCGTCAGCGGTAGCAGAGCGTAGATGATTATCATCCACCATTAGCGCCAGCGCCGTCATGCACTATCGAGCCAAGCGGATGTGATATTCGTGTTCATGAGGTCAAACTACTCCTAGGGACAAGCTGCCAACGAATTTGGTCATCTGAGCTGTCCTGGCGTCGGCGCCTGTGGCTCGGGCGCTCAGGTCCAGCGGATGTGATGTTCTTGTCCAGGAGGCCGAACTATTTGCTTTTCCAGGCTAATTTAGTCATTTTTTCCACCTTGTGAAGATAAGGAGCTGCTAATCTGGGAAAAAGTAGCCAAAACAGTGAAAAGTTGGAAAAAATGACTAAATTCGTCTAGAAAAAGCAAATAGTTCCTGGCACGCGCTGCGGCCCGCTGACGACCGCCCTAATCAACTCGGATGACGAGGGTATATGAGGTGCTCCAAATTGCCCAAATTGGCTGAAATGTAAAATTAGAGGTGCTTTAGTGCCCTGGAAATCAACACTGCAGTTATATTTCGTGGAAATGCCTTGTACGCATTCTGGAGGGGCAGGGTGTGCAGGGATCGGCAACGTCCTTGGCAAACGTTTTTACGCCGAACGAGTGTGATATTCGTGCTCTGGGGCTCAAATTAGCCCTAGAGACAAGTCTTCAACCAAATTTGAGATTCCGACCTATTTTCGATACAGTGGGGTAAGGGTAACCACAGGCAACCAGTTCCTCAAAGACACATGGTACGCTCAAACACATTGGGGGTATATGAGACAATTAGCCCTCCCGCTGTCGAAGTGTAGCGGTTTTCCCGTCCTAACATGAGCAGGAATAGAGATACAGGACCGTGAAACACGCTTTTTCCTCCATGCTCCGCCTTACACCTTTTTGCGGCGCAGATTCCCGTCCTTCATAACATCCGTCGTAAGCGCACGTGTCCCTTTGTCGGCTCCCTTGGCACTTTGCCAAGTCCTTTAATTGCGCTCTCAAATACAAGTAAGACGCAATTTCCTGATGCGGATAACATTGGAGGTGCTACAAAATAAGAACAGAAGATGATGACGAGGGCCAGAACTCAAGAGCAACTCGGCTGCATCTGCAGTATCCATCATAGGTCGCGCATTCCACAAACCATTAGAATAAAAACAGCCCAAGCGTACCACTCGTTTGTTCTAAGTATTTCTATGGCTTTGGCGCCGGATTCGTGCCGGGTCGTAGGAATTTACAGGCCAGTTTATCTAATTTGCATTCCCTTGATTTTTTCAATTTCGTTTTATTTACATTTACATCGTTGTGCTTCATTTCTAGCCTGTGTCATTTTCATCCCCTTGCACATGGATTTTGAAGCATGAGCAACACCTAAAATTTTATTCGCATCAGGAAATCGCGTTTTGCTTGTATTAAACCAACGAGTATGCCGTTTTTAATTTCATGTTTTGTGGACATACGCGGCCTCCGAGGGATGCTGCAGAAGTAGGACACTTACTTTTATGTTCTGACCCTCGTCATCATCTTCCGTTCTTATTTTGCATCACCTCCAATGTTGTCCGCATCAGGAAATTGCGTTTTACTTGTATTTGAAAGCGCAATTAAATGAATTGGCAAAGTGCCAAGGAGCCGCACGCGACACGCGCGCATACGACGGATGTTATGAAGGACGGGAATCTGCGCCGCAAAAAGGCATTGGGCGGAGCATGGACGAACTAGCGTGTTTCACGGTCCTGTATCTCCATTCCTGCGCCTGTTTGAACGGGGAAACCGCTATGCTTCGACAGCTGGGGGGTGCATTTCCGCTAAATTTCAGTACTTGTTGCTTACTGACGGTCCTGATAACCACGACATCCACTTTTGGCTTCCATGCCATCTGTAATCAGTTTGGTCCCACAACATGACGGAACGAATAATGCCGCCGAAACCATCCATCAGGAGTTCATTAGGAGTGTTCAGAAATAAATTTTTTTTGGTAGAATGAGGTCTCCTAGCCTCGCAAAAGTGCTTTCCGGATGTGTAGGAGGTATTTTTGGGTAATGCAAAATGACGAACCATGGAAGGTTCTGGACCTCCCACCTCGTCTACTTGAGCGCGTCATACTACCCACTACGCCACCGAGACACATCGTGGACTCACGTCTTATTTGTGTACCAAGCTCAATTGTGCTCCGTACAACAACATCCTGCATATCTCTGCTCAGAGAATCGTTCAGCAGATATGGAAAGCATGTTTGAAATCAGCGTCCGAAGACGCATCAGTGGGTATACATCTTGTTTTGAATGGCCACTTCGACCAACCATCCATTCCTTAGTCAGCCAAATCTGCCCCCTTAGAAAAAATCGGTTGAAATTTGGCCTGTTTGAGAATAGTGAGTAGTATAGATGAACAGTGATGATGTTACTTCATGGTTAGCTTCTCAGAAAGCTGTAAACTATACGCGAAAATTCAGGCAAGTAGGAATGACGAGATCTATGATCTTTCTGGTTCTTCTCTCCCATTATCGATGTATGGAGTGAGGTGATTGAGAATTCACCCGAACACTATGAGATTCCAATAATAAAACGAGAATGGTCCGCAGGTCACGGAGTACTTCGCCGCAATTCACATACTGTTGTGCTCAAATCCGTGCGCGCGGGAAAATAATCAAAGTTCCAGCCGAATGCGGAGTCTACTCGCGTCCGGCTCCCATTCGTGCATTGTCAGGTCACGTTTCTCTATACTTAATCAGTTGCTGTTTTCTTTTCTCGTTTGGGAGAGTGTCTATTTAAATAGTAGGAAGTTCAGTTGTTACAGGTCCACTTTTGCGATGGACCCACACTAATGCGCTCCTTTATGTCTAGTCGTAGCAGTGTGGATGATCGCCGATCGGACATCTCGGGAGGATCTAGTGCTTCAACTTTTATTAGAGATTCAACTCTCATAAACTCTACTGGCAGCAGATCGAGTGCCTTTCCACTTCGCAAGTCAGTAAACTTCCGAGTCTACTGTCGTTTATCGACGCTATGTTTTATGTTAGTTTCCTTTATTTCACTCGATTTACTTGTTGCAGGTTTACTGCCGGTGTTGGGAGACCGGGACTTGCGCGAGAGGCAAGAGAGGCCGTTCGATGTGTAGTTTCTGCTCATAGTGCATCGGTTCGTTTGCTGAGCGTTTCTTTGGGGTGTTTCGCAGTTTGCAACTGCACTTTTCCAGCGGCGAGTCATTCCCGTTGAACCTTTGGATTACGAAAAATTCGTGGTCGAAAAGGCGATATTTCTGGAGAATGATCCTCAACGGGAACTGCTCATGTTTCCTAGAGATGATGTGGAGGTATCAATGCAAACGTTGTGCACGAAAGTTTTAGTTTCATATTTCGATTGTTTTACTTTAGATCGCTGCGGACGAGGGGCGTGTCGGGCAGTATGAGTGTGCCACAGCGCTAAACCGTTGACTGCCGGGTATGTGGCAGTAGCTGGTAGAAAACGAGTGATACGGTCGATATGATACTGTCTGTCACTCGTTCACTTCAAGATCTGATGGAGAACGAGTTTGGCACAGCGCACAGCTCATCCTGCCTAGCACGCCTTTTGTTCCGCAGCGAACTTGACTATATTTTGCCCGAGCTCTGTTCAGTAATAGTTTTCTGTAGGAACTAGTAGAGGTCGCGGAAGCTCAGACTGTCGTTCCAATGACTAATCACAAGGATATGGTTGATACTGCTTGGCTTCTGACTCGAGATGTCTTGAAAAGTTTCACTTCCCCGAAGCGCAGCATTTCCTTCAATTATACGAAATTTGCCGGCGACTACGACTGCTTCGGTGACGAGTATGCTTATTTTTTTTCATTTAGTTTGGTCGGTATTGAAAGTTATTCTTCTGAAACCCTTCACATATTCGCTTCGCCTTCCTGTGGCGATGCGGTAGTCATTTTGTTCGGAAGTGGCAAGTAAACTCTCTTGTGAATTACTGATGAGAAAGGTTAACTCTTCATAGACGAGCACCTATGTAGCGCTAATGTGATCTTTGTGATGGAGCGTGAATTCTACTTGTCAAAAGAGTTGAAACGGTATGGGTGACGGTAAACGGCGAAATCGCATTTCAGCACCCGGGCTTTGTGAGCGGCGGTCGCGGCGCGGTTTCGACACTAGGGCATCATTGTCAACTATAGTCACCAGCGAGTAACCAGGGTACAGCATGGGGATGTGCGAAATGGCGGTGTGAGTACGACCCCCCCCCTCCACTGTCAAGAGGGCCCAGTTACGACCCCTCCCCTCCTGCTCTAACTGACAACCGGAGTCATGTTTACACGAAATGGCTTCCTGAAATCTGGATCTGGAATTTTGAAAGGCAGACTCTGCTCTAAAATCCAGGCAATAAGAGGCTGTTTCAGCCTCATGCAATATGAAGCTGAACAACAGCATCGCACTGCCTACAGTTTTGTCTTGGGATTCAAAATAAAACTAGTCGTTCGACAACCATGTATGACATGCAACTTGTGTTAAGTTGTCCGGACAGTTCTCAGCGTTTTGTGTTACCACTTTTTGTACATTCATTGCTGATTGAGAACTCATTCTTACTTGCGTCTCGGTAGTACATCACGAAGAGAGTTTTTTGCGCTATATGGTGGTATAATTGCCGTTTCACCATTGCTTGATAACCCCCCTTAAACCCCCCTTTTCCCAAGACTTCGAAGGGCAACATCGGACGATATTTTTCTTCACCTACAAATTGGGTCAACCGCAGTCGAGACAGCTCGACAAATTAACCAGGTGTGAGGGCCCAAGCGTTGGAGAAAACACCATGCAACAATGGTTCGACAAATTTCGTTCTGGAGATTTCAGCTTTGAAGATCAACCTCGTCGCGGTCGACCTAAAGCAATGCCTGACGAGGATTTGAAGGCGTTTGTGGAGGCTGACCCATCCCAAACAGTTTGCCAGATTGCAGAAAAGCTAAGCGTTGGCAAACCCACTGTTGCCGATGGCCTGAAACTCACTGGGAAGGTGAAAAAGCTCAACAAGTGAGTGCCCCACAATTTGAGTGACCGGCAGAAATTGGCATGTTTCGAGGTTTCTTCTTCACTGCTTTTGAACAACAGAAACGACCCGTTTCTGGACCGAATTGTCACCTGTGATGAAAAGTGGATCATGTATGATAACAGACGTTCTGGACAGTGGTTGGATGCCGACGAACCACCGAGGCAATTTCCAAAGCCGAATCCTCTCTAAAAAAAGATTATGGTCACAGTGTAGTGGTCATCGGCTGGTGTGGTCCACTATAAATTTTTGTCACCAGGCCATACCATCACAGCAGAGTCCTTCTGGGATCGACGAATTGTACCGAAAATTGCGTCGGCTGCAGCAACAAACAGAAAAGGTCCGATTTTGCATGACAGCGCCCGCCCACACGTTTCACAAATTACTATCCATAAATTGAACGACTTCGGGGTTGAAGTTCTACCTCACCTGCCATATTCTCCATACATTTCACCAACCGACGGTCACCTTTTCAAACATTTTTAGAACTTCCTTGCTGGAGAATACTTCATCAATCAGGACCAGGCAAAAAAGCCTTCATTGATTTCGTGGATTCTCGACCATCCTGTTTATTATTTGATGGGGTCGACTGGTATCACATTGGCAAAAGTGTGCTGATCCGAACGGTGCTCTTCGATTGAATACGATGAGTGTTAAGAAAGTTATGATCGTTAAAGTGAAGCACTCAAAACGCTGAGAACTTTCCGGACAACCTAGTAAGAAGGAGCACAATCAAAACCCCGACTAATGGTGACCATTGATAAGCTAAATTGGTGAAGAAATAGCCCTAAGGTCAGCGTGTCAGGCCTCAGATGTGCATTCAATGAATGGTGACGGGGCAATCATGAACACATGCACAACACAATAAAGCAAAACATGAAAAACACAAAAAAATGCGGAAACAAATGAAAAAATGGATAAGGCGGCAGTATATCATTCTATACTCGGCTATTATCGATCGCGACGTTGCGACCGCTTTCATTGGAAAAACGTCATTGGAGCGCGGCTGTTGGGCCTGCCAACGTCCTGGGGTCTTCGGGGGGGGGGGGGTATATCTCTTTTAGATGTGCAGCTTTTGAGGAATGGAGCAGCATGCAAAGGCAATGTTCCTACTGTTGCGTTTTCTACCTAGTTGCAATCTGAAAATGTTTCCCCGTTCGCGGAATCTTATGGGTCTCGAATGAGCTAGTGCTAAATCGCGAGCGGGTTTTTATGCTTTATAAGAGGATAACCTATTTCAAACGCAATTTCATCAGAACCAAAACCGTCTTCAGAGCGCCCTATCTTTTCTCTTTCCAACAAGCTTTGAAGTTTTCCTGAAGACCCGCTAGATCAGGAGACATTTTAGATGAGTTACCAAAAAGCTACTGTCTGAGCTACTCGAAAGTTCGACTCCTTGTGTGCCATTGTCAGGATACACCTTCGGAAACTTTAATGTGCCTTCGAAACACATATTTCCCTTCGATTGAGTAAAATAGGAGTTCGGCTATCACTGATCGATTTGGTCCGAGGTGCCGTGCATTACGCTGCTACGCAGATGTGGTGGAAAGGTGTAAATTCTGATTTCAGGTGCTTTTGTCCATGCACACAGATGTTTGTTTAGGTTCGGAAAGGCAATACGCATGAATCTGTTTGAGATGTATTATTTAGTCATCTAAGTACTTACGAGTTCAGCTAGCAATTGATATTGCTAATCAATTCTTTAATATTTTGTAGTCCTTACATCCGGGTCTTCTGCAGCTTTCCGTCCGTTCCATCAAACTTAGCAGTGACACTTTTGTACTGTTGGTGCCTAGCGAGCCTACTTTTGCGATACTCTCCACGTCCTCCGCGGCCAAGTACGAACCCATTTTTGAGGATTTTGCATGAAAAGAGGGCTGTTAAACGTAGCAGTTAAATCTGTAAAGAATACACTCATGAAAATTTTCAATTTTTTTCAAGATCTTGGCTTTCGTAGCTCCACTCCCGCTATCAACTGAAATGTCAAAGCATTGCCCGGCGCTGGCCGACCCTCGAGATTACGCCCCCCCCCCGCCTCGCCAGCGGCCAAGTACTACTCCCCGTATGGGTTTCGCACAACGATGCCGTATCCTGCGAGTAAGACCGCACTATATTCACAAAAGAATCGAACCTCGGGTACTAATGTTGATGATGTGGCGTTTCCCACTAAATTTCCGTTGAATTGGAGGTAAAGTCATGTAAGGAGGGAAACGCGCCTTCTCACCATATTTGGGCACCTCCCATCAACGTAGGGACTTTTCCTCTGCCGTCTGCCCGCTCCCTTAACTTTAAGTATTCTGCGCTCCAAGCGGCTTCAAGATCTAGAGAGCAGTTGGAAACAGCTTCCAACTGTTCGTAGACTGTGGAAACTGTCATATCAATTCATGCAATTTCGCACGTTTATTTTGCGGGTCCTGCAGTTACATGCCTCGTTTGCAGAATGTGGCATTTTGTGAGTGATATATGCAGTGCGCCTCCAGCAATGCGGAGTATCGGGCACCTTTATACGCAACGCTTCAGACAAAGTACCCTGTCTGGGGAAACGATGGCAACAGGTGTACGCATTGATTTATGCCTTGATGTTTCAACGGGTTGGTTCAGATAATTCCCGATTGACTCAGTGGAGCCATTCTGCTGAAGCATTTTGGCCACTTTTTGAATTTGACCCATTAAGTTGGTTGAGTATGACGAATTTTCGGCATTACTTTGCTACATTCCTTACAGTGACTGACATCTGAAAAGTCATTACACACAAATCAAGATGGAGATCAAAATAGGGTTCACTTCGCTCTTGAATGGGTTCTGTCAACTAAGTGTACATTATATAGACAGCACTGTGCAACATCAAAGCGTTTTGATTTAAAACATCTATTTTGCTTCCTTTAAACTTCGGCAGGTGCGTGCCTGATTTTCGATTACGCAAGATACAGTACATAGGAGCGCTTTTATATTTCGGTGGTTGTGCGATCGCGAGGTATGAGCGCGCGCCATGCAACACCAGCCGAGGATAACGCTCAGCGATCAGCGAATCGTGTCGGGACCGCGTGCTTGCGACGGTAGGATGCTCAAGTGCGATTTTGCTTACCTTATGTCAAACGGTATTGCTTACGGAAGCGTTCTAGTCATCTTTCAATACTTGTAAGCATTCTAGTCATCTTTTAATACTTCGTTCAAATAACTTCTGCAAAGGAGAGCTTGGAAGGCACCTGATTTCCGCTTTTTCTCGAGAACTTTCCTACTAGTAAAATCTAGAACTGAAAATGCATACTGAGGTGTCCCACAAAATTCTTGACTTTTCCAGGTGGCGGTTTTTCCCCCATCCTACTATATATACCATTTTCACTTCAAATCGGACCTTTTTCAAACCAAATTGGACACTTTTCAACCAAATCGGAACATCCAATCTTCACAAAACGAATAACCATGCACAGCACAAGGCCCGCCCCTTATGAGCCTGCCACTGGTGTTATATCGCGGAATACGGCCTTCCGATCGCCTCTGAACCAAACCAGTTTCCGACCTCTTTCCGGTTTTCCTTTTTTTATTCTATGTGCCGGGAGAGGGAGTAAGTGCGCGTAAGTACGGACTAGCCCGCGATTTGCATTCAGTTTTTGTAAAGTGGGCGGAGCTTCCATTGGTGGGCGGAGCCAATCGCTAAAAGCCTAAAAAAAGACGAAAATTACGGAAGAAAAAGCAAAATTCCGCGATAAACACAAGTGGGCGGGTCAGAGGGGCGGAGCCTGGAGTGCTGTGCATGGTTATTCGTTTTGTGAAGATTGGATGTGAAGAGAACTACGTCGAGATAAGTGATAAAATTTCAGCACTTACGTAACTTCATTGTTAAGTGGGCGGAGTCAGATCTGTATAGGTATCAACCTTTTCCAGTTGAAGTGTGTGTGCAAAGAGTAAAAACGAAGAAAAAGCCGAGGGAGCAGATTTCATGAAGCATCTCGGAAAACCCTGTCTGCTGAGAAATGGGCGCGGATAATGGGGCGGGGCTCGCAGCAGTACCTAGTGTGGTCTAGTTCTCAACTGCCCACTGTAAGGGGTGTGTCCGATTTGATTTGAAAGGTGTCCGAAGTTTGAAAAGTGTCCGATTTGCTTTGAAAAGTGTCCTATTTGATTTTAAAAGTGTCCGATTTGATTTGAAAAGTGTCCGATTTGGTTTGAAAAGTGTCCAATTTGGTTTGAAAAGTGTCCAATTTGGTTTAAAAAGTGTCCGATTTGGTTTGAAAAGTGTGCGATTTAAAGTGAAAATGGTATATAATTCGCTAAGCATGTCTGTCAGTGTATGTGTGTTTGTGTGCGTCTGTCTGTGTGTCACGAAATTCATTGCTCCCGTCGCAGCAGCAGTGAGACATTTCTAAAACATGCTATAGGGGTTGGGACAAGAACCTTATCGATAGGGGACAGGAAGTTATATCAGCTGATAAGATCCGATAAAAGGCGTCAGAAGGAGATGGTCGCCGAATCCATAGCTCGGGTCACAACAATAGCAGGACGTTAGCTCCAAGGTATGATATAGGTTGGGACCGGAACATGATTCGTGGATGACATGGAGTGATATCATCTGATAAGATTTGATAAGGGGAGTTAGAATGGAAAGGTCACCACACTCAACGCGAGACACAGCATCGGCTAGACGTTGATTTCAGAAAATGATATAGAGTGGGAGATGGGAACATCGACAGCGGGTGACAGGAGATGGTAAACAGGTGATAGGGGCTGATAAGGAACACTGTTCAGTCAAAGTTCTGGAGCCTTTACACTAACAAATTAACATAACACTAAATAACAATATAATGTCGATGTCGACGAAGGGGGGGGGGGTATGTAGCTAGCCTGATATAGGAAACTCAAGGAAATTCGGATTTATCCGAAAACCTGAATAGTGTGGCAATTCATGTGTTCATCGGTAGGCATTTCGGTGCATTTAATGGAAGCGGAATCTGTTCTTTTAGTGAGCGGCTCATATTGCTCTGTAATGTCCGACTGCACATTGTATCTATATCTACAGATTTATGTATAATATGGGCGTACCAGACCCCTGCTGCAAATATAAGCGTGTGCTAAGGAGTGCAGGATCCGCAGCTTGCTCTATACAGGGGGGGGGGGCAAAAAAAAGTCATTCCGGCCGAGGGATCGGAGGAGCGGTTCA
>MU966986.1:0-67733 GCA_036418165.1 Cooperia oncophora | reverse complement strand
TTTTATCTTTCCAGCGGCCATATCAAGTGCCAGGTTGAGCACCTTTAGTTGCGAGTAGCATACAGTAATGATACTGTACCCACCACCTAGCGCATATCCGAGGCCTGCCTGGCGGCATGACCATCACTTAACTGCTGCGGTGACTGCTGGCCTCTCACTGGCTGCTCAACGAAACGTGGTAAATCGAATCGTCAATCGAACATCGAATCGAACATGACCACCTCAAGTGCCAATGTAGATCACTCACATCAATATCGTAGCGTTCTAGTTCTCATCGTTCTGATTCCTATTCGCGACACTGACTTTTGTATGTAGGTATAATAAATCAAGCTCACTTTGCACTTCTTCTCCTTTGCAAACATCCCCAGTCATTTGGCACTCCTCCTTCGCTGTGCATGCTGCTGCTTTGTGTTTTTTTTTGTTTTTTTTGGATCTTTACTCCTTGCATATAGTCGGCATTCTATACGATGCGAACTGTTTCAATTCAGAACGGCGGAAACCGACGACGTGTTGTCATCTTTACTGTTCGAATCTGACATGATCTCGGAGGAGGAGACAGTGGTAGGGTGGACACATCATTGAAAAACACGCTGTACGATAATATGCAATCATATGTGAGGTAGGCAGGTCGGTAGCCGTGAAAGGGTGCTACTTTCGTCACTCGAAAGTGCGTGGAAATGAAGCGGAGGGATTGTGATAGCTCGGCCTCCTGGTGCTCATATGCCTCTACCCGCGAGATGCGAACGCCTCTCCTACGAAAATGTCTTCAACACGTTTGTTGCGGGATGTGGGTGACTAGCTCCCATACCTAACATGTTAGCATGATGCCGAAACCGAATGGTAGAAGACAAGGGCGACTTAACCACACGAGGGAAGCCGACAAAAGTCATGCGTGTATTAGGTTGTCGCATAAGTTCTTATACACGACTTCTTTGTAAATTATATCTCAAAAACGAACCAGCCTGGAAATTAGAGGTATGCACCATCACCATTCACTACTCGAGGCCAGCGCTCGCGCAGCTTGTCGATTCCATCCTTCCAGAACGACGGAGACTGGGACTTGAAGAAGTCGTCGAGCGCCTTTCTGACCTGATCCTTTGTTTCGAACTTTTTTTCCGTCCAGATAGCGCTGCAGGTGGCTGAACAGCCAGTGGTCAGAAGGAGCGAGGTCAGAGCTGTAGGGAGGGTGGGCGACCATCAGCCATCCGTACTTCTCCAGCTCGGCCTGGGTCGCCTTTGCAGTGTGAGAGCGCGTTCAGACTTCGCGATCGCGCGATCACAGCGATCGCGCGATCCGGATCGCGCGATCGCGCTACTGTGGGTGAAGTTACACCGGGAGGGGGTCATGTTCGTTCATGTTCAACTCAACTCAACAAACAACAACAACAAAGTTCTGGGGAGTCGTTCTGATATCACCATTTCTCACATCACGCTGTATCCTGCCTCCAATAGGCAGTTCCAAAAACGATATAAAAGTAGTTCGACCTTTTTTGATATCTTTTATTCCGTGTTCATATTCGCAATACTGACGTTTGCAGAAACCGTCGAAAGGAAAGGTTGTGTATAGACCTGGAGGATGACAGAACAAACAAAGCAAAGACAATGTGACAAAAGTAAAGCGAATATCTGGAGAACTGGCGAAATCGGGGGAAGGGAGAGAAACAACAACACTCGCTGTTGAAAGTTCTGCGTGTCTTACTTTTGGAACAAGATGTTCAGTACTGCGCTTGAACGTACTCAGATGCAAAATTCAGTATAATAATTAGCATACTGTATATTTAGTACTATTTTACATAGGAAATAGTAAATAACTCAAAGATATGTCGAAACGTTCCTTAAAATTAGGAGGGCATTATGTACACAAAGGAAAAAAGAAGGAAAAGGGAAAAAGAACAGGAACAATAAACATGAACGAACATGACCCCCTCCCGGTGTAATTTCACCCACAGTAGCGCGATCGCGCAATCCGGATCGCGCGATCGCGAAGTTCGAACGCGCTCTGAGGGCGCGCGTTGTCATGGTGGAAGTAGATTACCGCATTCCTTCCACGAGTACGGTCGATGTGATCTTTCAATTTCCGCAGCTGGGTCACGTATGTGGAAGCGTCAATCGTCTGTCCCTTCTCCAGCAGCTCCCAGTACTCCATGCCTCTTCTGGACCACCAAAAGGACAGGAGAACCTTTTTGGGGTGAAGGTCGGCCTTTGGGGTGGCTTCTAGCTGTTCTCCTTCGTCAACCCATTGCCGCTTCCTCACAAGGTTATCGTAGAGAACCCACTTCTTATCACCAGTGATCATCGAGTTGAGAAAGTGAAGCCTCTTTTGGAAAGTGAGGAGAGGAGTGCAGGTGGTCACCCTCCTCGAGAGGTCATTAGCGGACAGTTTATGTGGGACCCATCGACCAAGCTTTGCTACCTTGCCGAGATTTCCTAGTCCACGTGCAACCGTCGAATGATCATAGCTAAGCATGGTCGTCATTCCTCTGGTGGTGAGGTACGGGTCCTCCTCCACGGTGGAACGTAGTACCTCCAAATCCATCTCCATCGGCCGACGCGACCTCGGAGCATCTTCGAGAGAAAAGGCTCCTTTCTTGAGTTTGGCGAACCAATTCTTGCATGTCATGTAAGAGATGACGTCCTCACCGTATGTCACCAGCTTGGTATGGGCTTCCTTTGCATTCCAGCCGAAATCCTGGAGCACAACTAACCAGTGGCGCAGGTACGTTTTGTCACAGTGCAAATTGTGCGACATTGTCTAGCGCAAACGCAAGCTCGGTGAGTGATAGCTAGTGTAATGAAAGAGTATAATGTACACGTCACGCACACGTGATGACGTAATACCAATGCGAACGAAATAGGAGAGGATCAAACACGTGTATAAGAACTAATGCGACAATCTAATAGTTGGCCTGTTGCGTGTGTGGCATTTTCGTCGGGTAAGCAATAGTGATCGGAGAATAAAGAACATCCACACATTGCAATCCGCCGTCTCCAGCTTCATTTTCATGCAGCTTCAAGCCGCAAAAGTGGTACACTTCTACGACAGCCAACCTTAACAACTCGCTGGCAGTCGTACAGTGTGTCCTCAAAGACGCATTCTGCAATAATCGGGTGAATGGGAGCTGTTGTGCTTCCCTGACTGGCGGTTTTTCATCTTAGCTAATGACATTAAAGGAGGCACAATGGTAGAGAGTCCGTCTTTCTCCACTCACCCCTTTACCACGAATGTGTTTTAGACGTGTTTCGACTGGGTCAAGCATCACGTTGAGGAAAACTGGTGCGTCAGTACGACTACTTCACACCATCCCCCTCTAAAATAGAGCCTCAGTATTATTTTCATGCAGGGTTATTCAGCATTTAGTGTTATTTTCACAAAATGAAAAAATTCTAACTAGATATAAACTCCAACTAGAAATGATTCAACTGGTTCTGTTTCGGAGCGCGTTCAGACTTGGCCATCGCGCAAACTGAATCGCGCTATTGGGATGGGTAAATTTGAAAGGGCCGCGTTCATGTTCATGTTACATGTTACTGTTCTTTTTTTTCTTTTCCAGTTTTCTGATGTCTTTCTGTGCATAACGCCTACAGTGAAACGTTTCGAAATTGCTTTTGATAAGTTATGTATTTCTATGTTTACCTTTCAATCGTATTTTTCAGATTTGGAATTGCGCAATCTCTTTTGTGGATACTCGTTTTTTTCATAGGAAAGTTCATCGAGGTAAATGTTTCTTTCAGTTCGACTTAGGAAAATTCCTCTTCATTTCGTATTTTTTATACTCGCAGTTTCCCAAGCTTTTCATGGCGTACCCTTCGAATGGAGAAAGACGTCCAGGTTCCATTATGTGCACAGGGTTTTTAACAATGACATGCATCTGGTGATGTACTGATGAATATGTATGGAGCACAAATAAAGATCTTTGTTTATTTTGTATTGATTATTGGTCAGGAGGGAAATTAATTTGAGGGAAGAGAAAATTATTGACACTACGAAACTAGCAGAAATGAAAATTTATGTGGCTATCGCAAAGCAGAGGTTACTGGCGTCCGCTGGGGCCGACTCCATAATCAACGGGTGTACAAGTGATATAGATGACTTCACGCCAGTCCTA
Source organism: Cooperia oncophora (assembly GCA_036418165.1). Taxonomy (NCBI): domain Eukaryota; kingdom Metazoa; phylum Nematoda; class Chromadorea; order Rhabditida; family Trichostrongylidae; genus Cooperia; species Cooperia oncophora. The sequence goes on along the minus strand of MU966986.1, from coordinate 63,627 downwards.
ACTGGCCGCACAAGAATAATACTCTTTGGTCATTCACAGTCGGAGGATGGGACGTGTGGCGAGAAGGATGAACCCTTTTCTGCTCGATTGCCTTCACACTTCACGACGAAATCGGGCGGCAGCGGCCGGAGTCGCTAAACGTATTAGAAATGTTTGAGTTGATCATAACGTTTGTCGAGTCGTGGGCCCTAGTAACCTCTGTTTTGCGATAGGCAAATAAATCTTCATTTCTGCTATTCTAGTGTCAATAATTTTGTCTTTCCTCAAATCAGTTTCCCTTCTGACTAATATTACTAATTTATATAAAATAAACAAAGAGATCTTTATTTGTGCTCCATACATATTCATCAGTACATTACTAAAAGCATGTCATTGTTAGAAAAGTCTGTGCAGATGGTAAAACTCAGACGTCCTTCTCCATTCGAAGAATGCGCCATGAAAAAGCATAGGAAACTATGGGCCTAAAAATGCGAAGTGAAGAGAAATTTTCCTAATCCGAATTGAAAGCAACAGTTGCCTCGGACTTCCCTACATAAAACAAGCTGCCGCAAAAGAGACTGCGAAACAGAAACATGAATGAACCGGCCCTTTCGAATTTACCCATTCCAATCACGCGACAGCTCGCGCGATCCAGTTCATGTGATGCGATCCAGTTCGCGCGATCGCGAAGTCTGAACGCGCTCTCAGCTGCATCACAAATCGGCATTGGAGCACGCTTTCACTGGTTATTACCCTGAACCTTCTTTGGATGCTTGCAGCTACCTTCAGAAACAACATTTCGCCGAGCGACAATCTCGATTCATTGTCACTATGAAGCTTCCAAACAACAAGCGTAGTTCTAGACTTATACATACAGGTCGCGCTATTTTGCGACCTGGAGCCATCCTCAAGCCAAACACTCGAAAAGTGCCCCTCCTTTGAGCACCCATAACTTCGTTGAGGGTAGAGCTTTTGGACAGAGGAAAGCAGGAATGTGGAGCACTCCTGTTACTGAGTTTGAGCTATTTAAAAATCCTCCCGTGATCCTAGCTGGTCATCCACAAACCCTATGGCTTTTAACAGTTATAGCAAGCTTCATACAGAACCATTTGTAAAAAGAAAAACTGTGCCGGAAGCATGAAGCTTTCTGCTTTCCAGCAAAACTTTCCTTTTATCCCTAGACCTGCTATTCGAAAAAATGCCCTGTTGTGATCACTTCGTGATCACTGCCCCACGACACGAAAAATCAACCCCTCCGACGCATAAAACCTTCAGTTGGCTTGTAGACTTTGGTGTGCTTCTAAAACGAATGTTCAAGAATATCAAGAAATAGTTCATTAGGCGCCAATTGGCATCACCTCAGCAATGCGCCATGCGTAGCGCTTTCACGCAGAGCTATTGGGAAGGTGCAACTCCGAGAAAGGGCTTCCTTCGTGCAAGTAGATGTGCTTCTGCGATAGAAAGGTCCGGAAGTGTATGTTTTTCATCTGTTTATTAATTCATTTCGGATACACATTGGAGCGGAGGTGGTGCAGTGACAAGTGACGCGCTTTCTACTCGCGCGTGCCGGGTTCAAATCCCGGGCCGACTTTCGACCAGACTTCTTTTTTTCTGTTTCTCTGCACACTCACTTCAGAAAGGCCCCGCGCTTACGACCTCCCCCTACTTCGAGGTCAAATACGACCCCCCCCCCTGCTGTGATGATCACAACGATGGCATGCCCTGAATGCAGGGCTCAGGAAAAAACAAAAACCGATGCTGAGAAGCAGAAGATTTCATCCAAAAAAGCCGCCATTGAGAACTCTTCGATGACAACGAGGAACTGTGCTCTGTGCACAAGTTGGCGCTCTTCAAAATCACATAACTCCGTTAACACATTTTCAGGAGTTATCTGATTGGAACCACTAGATTCGCGCTTGTTTTTTTTTGCAACTACCGTAACACTTTAGAAGTTCTCTAAAACATACGTAGTATAATAAGTTTCTCAATAAATCACGTCATCCACAATTCATTAGCTCCATTTTTACACCTATCCCGTTTTCACGCTGTCATAGCTATGTTGACCAATGACTCTTCCATGTGACTCTTCCCTCTCCCTCCCGCCCTCCCCCCTCCTCCTGCATCCCCTTTCAGTGAGGCAAATTAAATTACAAATTAAATTTCCTTCATTGAGAACTCCTCAAAAGATGCTTGACCCTACTTCCAACGCTTTTTGTGTGTTCAATCGATGTGATTTAGGCAATAGAAAATTCTTCTTCGTCTGATGTGATCAAGGAGGGCTTTGTGATGGTGTTGAGTGAGGCAGGACTTCTTGAAAATTTCAAAGTTCGTTTGAAATTCAATGCCTTGGGTCGCGCTGGCTTATTGGAAAAGGTCAATAGGTCAGCTGGGTCATTTCCAGTGAGATGAACACCGTTGTACGCGTCTTGAGACGATGAACTAAAATCGACCATCAAAATTTGCGAAACGATTCTTCGAACGGAGCTATAGAGGTTTTTTGCATTGCCTTTCCTTCGAGGCGCGCTGGCGCTCGAAGCTGGCATCCTTAGCTCAACTTACTTTTTCTTCGCGCAAGACGGCTGTCATCCTGTTCAAGGGTTCAGATAACCATTAGGGACGGCACTCTAGCGGAATCAGAGACTTTAATCCACTTCGAAGAATGGGGTTAGGTCAGTCATGGCTGAATAGTAGCCACTGGCGGTACTAGGGCTAGTCTTCCACCGAAGGCTGGCTTTCGAGCTGAGTTACCTCTTCGGTAAAGTCTTTATGCGGAGAACACCACCTGACTTACGTGTTCGCATCATTCGCATCAGTTTCCTCTACAGCTCAGTTCGAAAGAAGTTCCATCCCGAGACTAGTCATCGATGGTAGGTGAGCTCTCTCCTGCTGCTCACTCATAGAATATACCACACATTTTTTCAAAGTGGGTCAGAATCTCAGATTTGTCCAGAAACTTGCTCCCAAGGGCAATTGTCTCGCTGGTCATGAATATCACACTAATTCAGTGCGAATGTCATGCTTTATAAAAGGGACAACCGCAGCGCTCTTTTGAGCCACAGGGTCCACACTTTCAACAAGAGTTATCGCAGGTTCTCTTGCGGGATAGTGCAGGCGAGCAGAAGTGTTAGATATTTTATCGTCCATGCTCACGAAAAATGCAAAAGCAATCATCTATGAGGGTATCAATCCTACGACTTCTTGCCTTTGACATGCGTTCGCTACCTATTGTGTTCTGTTGCTGTCTATCGTCACCAAATTATGAAGCCACCTCCAATACAGCCGGACTGGAGAAGGCCTGTGGAATTCACGTAACCTACAAACAGCTGCAGAACTTCTTGTATCAAATCACCCATGGTCAGCGGCGACCGGCACCTCTGATATGGAAGCCCTCCAACGCTGAGCAGCTCCGACAACGTCGCTACGGTCCAGGATATCATCTTCACCGCAGTCGCCAAGGCACGGGTTGATGGTATCGACCGGGAGTTCCTGGAATGAGAAGACCCATATTTTCTTCGTGGACCCCGGACTGGAAGTGTACGCTGACGGTTACATCAAGCAACTCGAGGAGAATATCTTATCTTCATGTCGTCGTCTATACCATCTTGGAGACATCATACATATCACAACATCGTCTGCTACAGTATCGTGTGCCAGCACATGGAATCGAAGGGCGTTGGAAACACTCTTGACTACTTGGAAGAGCGTGAGTAGAGTAAGAAGACGGAATGTCCAAGTGTGTCACCTAGTCTGAACCGCCTCGATTACTGGGTCCGCGAGGAGCTCAACAAGGTGGTCTACAGTGGCAGAGGAACTAATGACCTCGCTGAACTCAGGTACCAAATCGCGGTCGCGTTCTACAAATTCTCGATGGCGTTCGTCCAGAAGGCTGTGGCGGAGTTTCGTGATAGTGTACAGTGTGTTGTTGGTGAAAAAGTCTAGTCAGAATTCAATAAAAAGTAAATTCTATTGTCTCAAAAAATGGAAGAAGTGTCTTTTTTTGGCCTTTCCTGTATGTGCAGATGCTTCCGTGTTTCCTTATGAAGGCATTGAAACAACCACGCGGGGAGAAAACCCTCGTTCACTCATTTCAGAGAATCGCTCCGTAAATTTAGAAGGAATGTTACGGCTCAGTGTTTCAAGGCGCATACTACGATATTTAGTCGCATTGCATAATGATGAACTGATCTGTTGACCTTGTTCGTGTGTTTGAATCACTTTAGTCCTGTATTATAGTCTGCTAAAAGGCGGTACTGTACGGTTAAAATGCTGAGCACCGGAGAGGTTGCTGTGGACATCAGGAAAACCCGTGACACTCCACCCAAGCGTCCACAAATGATTGTTCAGTCTGCTGAGCTGCGATCCATGCGAAAGGGTCGAACGGTGTTAGAGGTGAGTAAAGTCTGGAGGGTTTCATTGCAGTTGTGGAGCGCAAGGTTCTATCTTTGTATGTACTATTACGCAACAAAATTGTGTGTGTGCAAGGACAATTTAATGCCAACAACAACAACTGCTCTTGAGAAACGTTATCAAAAATGTCTTTGTGATTGATAAAATGTAATTCGTCTCAGTCGTTTATTTTATAGACAACATTTTATAGACAGACCGGCTTTAAACCCTTCTTCGGGTCTACATCATCACATTCAAAGCCTACACCAACATCATTTCCTACACCAACATCATTTAACTTTACAAACACAGGAAAGCAATTCAACGAGGAAACAATCAACAAATAACTGACCGGATTCCTACGGGACGGAGGGTCGGTCGGGGCGGGTTAGAGATTCGGGAGTATGCTGCAAGATGGTCTCTGATGATGTTGCTAACAGTAACGCGCAACAATGACTCACCGTCCCAGCTGTCCTTTCCTTTAGAACTGGCACAGCTAATTCGGTGAAGCAGTGGTAAGATGGCATAAGTTGATATACTGCCATTTGTCATATGTCACGTATCACCACTTATGTCACATCATTGTGCAGCAATTATTTCTATTGTCCCTAGCTCCTCCCTGTTGTTGATCGCTGGATTCCTCTTTCGAATTTCTAGCGCTCCCTTTATTTTCCTCTCCCCCGGGTCACTTATGTTCCTGTAGAACACGCACACCTTGAGTTCAGGTGCGCGCTCATTCGTGTGGCGCAAGGAACGATGCCTCGTGAAAGGGTTATCCAGATAGCTGGCTGGGTTCCGTAAAGCCTTAGATGTTCATCGAGCCTTTTGTAGAGTGGTCGTCCAGTTTCCCCGATGTAGAATTCCGCACATGACGCACACTCCACTTCGTACAAGGTGCTCTTCAAAAGGCAAATCCTTCGTTCATCGTGGCAGTAAAGGCACTTTTCGCGGCCACATTGGTCATATGGTGATGAAGGTATGGTGATAAAGGGCTCGTCTTCGACGGCACTCCCGCGGGCGACGATTCAATGTACATAAAAGTTATAAATTGTGAACAGCCGTTACGTCAGCTCGTTGACGCACGTAGACTGCTCAGCCTGCCAAGAACTTCCCGTTGACGCATGACGTCCTTGTACGGATGCGGCTTGTTGACTGATGAAGATGATTGGCTGGAGCAGGTACGGCTTGCTGACATATGTGGACGGTTGACGAGATGAACGTGGGGACTTGTAGTGATATAGACGAAAGTAGTGATTGGATCAACTGCTCAAAGCGGCTTATTAGACCGGAACACCCTCTGATTAAGTGGAGCTGCCGCAAAGGTCTTCCGTAAAGATGGCAGCTATGATAAAGTACACGGGGGGCTCAACTTCCAAGGCGATCTAAGTCACACTATATTAGATTCTGATTGGACATTTCCACCATCATATTCACAGCACATTGTATACTATCACGAAACTCCGACTCAGCCTTCTGGACGAGCGCCATCGAGAGGTTCTGCCACGCGACTGTGAGTGGGTGCGTGAGTACAACGAGATCGTTGATTTCTCCGTCACTGTAGACTACCCTGTTGAGCTCCGCCCGAACCGTGTAAGAGGTGGATGTTCCGTCTTCTTCAGGTACTCAACATCCTTCCATTCCAAGTAGGCGAAAGTTTTTCCAACACCCTTCGTTTCCGTGTGGGGGCACCAAATCCTGTAGTCCTGTAGCAGTACGAAGTCTCCGAGGAGGTACAGGCGATGACATGAAGGCGGGATTCTTCACGAATTGGTCGAATTGGTCGATGTAGCCGTCAGCGCTCACCTTCAGTAATGGGTCCCCGAAGAAAATATCAGTCTTCCCATCCCGTAACTTCGGGTCCATACCACCAACTCGCGCCTTGGCGACTGCGGTGAAGATGATATCCTGGACCGTAGCGACGTTGTCGGACCTACTGGACGTTGGAGGTATTGCATATAAAGAGTATTGGTCTCCAGGTAGCTATCCATGGGTGACTCCATTCAAGAAGTTTCGCAGCTGTTTGGATGTGACGAATTCCAGAGGCCTTTCCATTCAGGCTGCGATTGAAGATTACTTCATATTTTGGTGTACGTGAAGGAGATGGACGAAGGCGTGAGCCTGCTTATCGAGGAACATGGGTATCTTCCGCTCTGGCATTCGTATCCACTTCCCCTGTTTGGGCTGCGAAAACTTCGTTGATGTGTGACTCGGCCGAAGTGACTTTTCTGCCTCCCCCTGTAGGTGTCGATCTAGCGTTTGCTAGCGTTTCACTAGCGTTCACCAGCTTGGCAGCGGCGGGAAGAAGCGAGTGTGAGGGAATGGGAAGAGCGAAGAGCTCCATTAGGCGTCGGCGTTTGTCACTGCACATACTATTAGACAGTTACCGTACACTAAGGTGATTAAATTGGTGAAAATCACAGGTAAAAAGATGGCGATACATTCAATAAACATTACGTAGACATGACCAAACAACTTCAAAAATCTAATGAACACTAAGGATCATGCTGAAGCTAGAAATGGATAGACCACAGTTAGAAAAGGTGACAGTACATTGGAAGCTACCAAGTCGTTTCTTGCAAAGCAGTTAGAATAAACGACAATCTAACAACAACTGGCTAAATGTACAGCTATTCAAACGGAAAAAATGAGGACGGACGGGTCTCAAAGGATAAAACAGCTCAGGATCATTTAGGATCTTACACAAAGAAGGGCATGTATGTGTCGGGCTCGTCCAGAAAACGAATTACGATGCAAATAGCTTAGAATAATTTACGATTACGTTGGTACGAATTACCACTAATTCCTAAACGAGTCACTCCCATGATCAGCCCTAAAAAAGATGTTTCTGCAAAAGACGAGCGGTTTCACAATTCAGTTCAATTCCGGTACAACAAAGTTATAAACATTCCGTTCCAGCAGGCAAGGCACAGAATTACGCATTTAACCAGTTTAGTGTACGGTATTGTCTGGTAGTGCGGTGCGGTTGTACACACCGCAACTCCACAACGCCTAATCGAGCTGTTCGCTACTATCCTACTTCCCCATACTCACTATTTCCCACCGCTAGCAAACGCATGTGAAACGCTGGTGAATCACTAGCAAACGCTGGATCGATACCTATACCTTCCTTGTTCTCGCGACGCTGGTGAACGCTAGCGTACGCTGGTAAAATGCTAGCGCACGCTAGTGAAACGCTGGTGACGCTGGCAAATGTAAGGTCGAGACCTGTACTTTCCTTTTTACTGACGCTGTGGTGTGGAACCCTGAAAACCCTGCGGAACGCTAGCGTACGCTGCCGCAAAGTATGAGCACAGCCTAACTCTTTTCCGGAAGCGAAGCCGATTTTGACACCAACTCTGTGGCTTTTGAAATCCTCAGTGTGGCTTTCAACATTGTACGGACTTCGGTAGCGTTGCGTGAAAGGGGGAATCTTGTGGCTGAGGACTTTTCAATGAGCGTTTTTTTGAGCTCCTATGTCAAAAAGGAAGACTACCTTTTCATAGGCTTTCGTTCTGTAGTCCCAGAAATTTCCTTCGGCTGTCATCATTAGAACCGGGTGTAGGTTAGGAATCCACGAGAGGTCACGGCAGCCATGTTTTGCCTCGCCGCGCGCGGCGATTGCTTCTCTGTTTGTACAAGACCCATACAGTCGTGCGATTAAGATCCCGGTCCTTCATATAGTCCTGGCATCACTCGAATCTGCTTGGCATTTTGCCAAACTAGAATATTCAATGGGACGTCAATATTTTAGAGTGGCAGCTGTATTTATTCAACAGATTGCTGTATTTCTTCAATACTACCTACTTTCCCCGTCTGGCCGCAAATCTTAGGCCTTTGCAATACCTTGCAAACGAGTGCAAAAGAAGTAGTCACCCAAAGTGAATTTTTGTAGATTGATGATGTATTCTCTCAATATTATTTCTATGTGAATGGACACTGCTTTATACTACTAGTTGAACATCGGGCCCACACCTGCAAGTAATAAAGCAGACTGTACTGGAAATCTAACGGACTATGCAAACGCCGCGCACATAGCGAAAACATCGCGAGGCCCACTTCTCCTCCGTCGCGTCGCGGCGGCAGGCTGACCTCTCGTGGAGTCCTAACCGTTCCCCATTAGAACCTATAACATAGCGCGACTACTTTGGGTATGCAGATATTGTTGGCGGGGTATACGGTAAGTTTACTGTAGAATAGGGGCGGAGCCTATCTCGCCTTTTAATTATCGCCTGGGGGTGTGACCTCATTAAGTTGCATGCGGCGACTGTTGTCTCGCCTGGGGTGTGACCCATTAAGTTGTATTGAGGCGACTGCTGACCTCAGCGGCTCTAATGCGAATACAATATCGAGTTGAACGATTAAATGAAACACTTTATTACGTCTTAATATGTATTATAATTATCGTCTTATTAGCGACTAATATTATTATTACATATAATAATAAAATAATAATAATTAATAATAATAATTTATTATTATTATTATTATTATTATTATTATTATTATTAATATTATTCGTAAACATTCCACCTCGCTCAAGCGTAGAATCGCAAAAGGGATCAGCTCGGCCTGAGATGTAGAAAGTTTCTTTTGATCCGTTCTATGTGCATTGTTTAAGAATCAATAATAATAATAATAATAATAATAATAATAATAATAATAATAATAATAATAATAATTAATAATTAGTAATAATAATATTAGTTGTTAATAATAATGATAATTATAATAATATTAAGACGTAATAAAGTGTTTCATTTGATCGTTAAACTCGATATTGTATTTTAGAGGCGCTATAGGTCAGGCAGTCGCCTCTGCAACTTAATGGGGTCACACCCCAGGCGATAATTAAAAGGGCGAGATAGGCTCCGCCCTATTCTACAGTAAACTTACCGTATACCCTCCCAACAATGTCTCACACCCCGAATACTTTCACTGTTCTCATTCTCTTTGTTCTCTGTTCACATTAACGCGTTCGTGATACTTGTATCTCTCTCCTCTCGCTCTCTCTCTCTCTGTTGTGAGTTTTATCGTAACTCTGACTGAATGGTCTCAAGTGGTTTGAATGCAATGGAAATTTAAGTTGATGGGTTTGGATTCAGGCGTCTTCTGATCGGATGCATTTCAATTGTTACTCGTTTTGTAACATGGTGTTATGAGGTGATTTTGCCCACATTGACTGCAGTCGGCATGTCACAGTCATAACTATTGTATTTATATGAGACAGTAGATCCAGCACCTTCTCTGTTCCTTCAATATACTGATACGACTGTTTCGGTGTGTGCCAGTTCCACATGTTACCGACATATGATTACCCGTCTGGCGAAATATACACCTTTGGTCAGAACTATGTCGTGAAGGGTAATCGTCCGTCATTGTTGTGACCTCATCTTTGAACAGACTCCACGATATCGTTTGGGACTTGGGCAAGGCTTCACATCACATTGGGTCGCAAGTTTTTCGCACATCGTAACCGGCCGATGCCACCTGATTGACTTATATTCGAATCTAATCGAAGACGGCTGAGGAGCTGCCCGTAGATTCGCTTGCTGTTTCCAGATGAACACTCTCTTCACTACCTGCGATCTGTTTGTTGGCTGATTACAGTAGTATCCCTTCAGAGTTCAACTCACAGCTCACTCCTAGTTGTGTGAAAATAGTTTAATTTCTTTTATTGAAGCCTCTGCTTTGCACTTCATTTTCTTCAGTAGCAAAATCTTTTCCGTAACATCCAGTTCGATAGTGTTGTGGATGAGCCTCAGAGATGGCCCAGTATTCAGGAGAACCCTCCGCATTGCAGTAAATTTTTGGCGGTGTTGCTTGTGGAGTCATAATAAACCGATATCCTCTCACTTTTCTCAGAACTTTCAAAATTTGCTAAGTTTGAACTAGCGTCTTAATCGTTACTTTGCAGCTATTATCTGCCTCGCTCTGAATCAAGTTTTGCTCTTGATTTTTTTTGGTGATGAGGTCTTTCTCCTGAGACGTTTTTTACGATTAGGCTTCGCTGAAAAATGAAGCCAAGTTTGACGCTCATTCTATCCCTTAGACATTTGGATTAGTCATGCCGTGCAGTGAGCGTAAAGGACAGTTCATCAACGCTAGCCAGTATCTTGTTGCGATTCGCTTTCGATTTGTTCTATTTCAAACGCCAATCCTTTTTATCGGACTTGTTTTTGCAACTTTGATACTACTCTTTCATTCATCATACAGTTTTGTGGGTCTCTCCTCTCTTTGATCATTTGTACCGCTCTGCCTCATCTATTGAGAAATAGTCTACCCGTTTTGTGTATTCTGTGTATCTTTCTTCGTCTTTGCGCTGTTGATGATTGGGATCTCGTTGGACGCAACGCCATTTTATGCAAGGTTTCTGAAGTGAACTTTATGTTTTCTGTGTGCATTAATCGCAGAACTTTCCTGTAGGTTCGAAGTACGGGACTTTCCCTAGGGGATGAATCAGTTGCGGTTCTTAGTCTTGAAAAAGACTGTGAAGTGTCGAATATTTAATTATTTCTTCCAAACGAGGTTATTAGATAGAACCTCTTATTGGCCCGACTTTCGACCTTCTCTTCTTCTTCAGAGGCCTGAAAATGGCTCGAAGCTTTCAATTTGTCACCTACCCGATCAAGCGCCTTCCCCACTCTAGCGTTTCCGACGTCGTGTCCCGAACACCCCGAAGAACCCAATAATAACTGCGCTCAACTCACAGTGGTTCCACCGTAGCTCACGCTATGTGTCCGTAGTGTAAGGACGAATGAGTCTCACTAGAGTCTCATCGTGTCACATAAGTCAAAATTGCCATTGTGCACGTCGCCCTTGCTGTAGCTCGCACTTTGATACAAACGGCAAAAACTCATTAGTAACTGTTTTCGTTCGGCCGTTCATCCTTGGTTTTCCTCGCAAAGATCCAAAGCGATCCCAGGGCTTTCCTGGAAGAAATCTCTGTCTCGTACCCGAGTATAGTGCAGCTAACATCAAAGTCATTCCCGTTATGCTCCTCAATCTTATGCTTGCCAAGAGGAGTTGTCATCATATCACGCCTCTTCCCAGCTAGGTGTTCCCTGACGCGAATAGCTAAGTCCCTTCCTGTTTTCCCGATGTACGTGCTGTCCTGCATTCAAGTTGTAAATTACCCCGGTTTTCTCACAATCTCCTACCCTTCCGTATGGGCAAATAACGCAACCTGGTGTCATGCACTGCCTGTCGTACAGTCTGTTGCGAACAAGTTGGCGTTTGATGTTGCTATTGGGAATGCTCACCAAGACAACATCATCCCGCAACTTAAATAAGAAGATCGGTGCATGTTGTGGTTTGCCAGAAAATGATCCCTTGATAGGAAGATTTGTGACATTATTCGATCTAGGGCAAAAGCCACTCTTTGTGCGAAATACGACGGACTTTTGCGATCGCTCCAGGAGAAATCCAGTAGTGACAGTGATAACAATTCTACCGACCACCGCTTTACTAACGAAAATGCTCAAAATGACGATCAAACGGCAAGAGTCACTGTTCAGCTTTCTGCTAATGCCTTGAGTTTCCTCAGTCTCGGACCATCGTTTGCACCAGCTCAGAACATCAACGCAGTCACTTTCCGAAAGGTTGTGGGTGGTTTGCAGCGGTTGAGAGATCTACTGAGGTATAAGAGCAGGCGCGATAACAACACGCAGACTTCCTTGGCTCCTAATCAGAGACTGCTCCCTACTGTACCATTCCCACGTACTATCTATAAAGAGCCCAGCCCAGTAGTCGAGACGGATGTGAAGTTCAGAGTCTTAGCATCAGGTGTGCTGAGCACACTCAGTCGATGCAGACAGCTTCACCATAACAATACGACTTATGAACAATGGCAAGGGTTCAGAGAAGTACGTGAGCTGAGATCGAACGGTACAATAGGTGTCTCTGTTAGCGACAAAGGTGGCGAGTTTGTCGTAATCCCACAGTCATTAGACCGTGAAATAACCGAACTCCATCTGCAGGATTCATCCGTTTATCATCGCGCCACCGTTGAAGCCTTTATGAGCCAATGTAGACGCCTCAGTCGTGTGTGAATGACGGTGGGAAGATCTGCCGGAATTGATGGAAAGTTTTTGACTAGGCTCAGACTTGACAAGCCTGCTTGTCCAGTCTTTTACAGCCTGGTTAAAACCCACAAACTCGCTCCTAACGATATGTTGTCAATGTCACCGGACACATATAAAATAAGACCTGTTATAAGCTGCGTTGGTGGGCCAACCGACCGGATATCATGGTACCTCAACACAATAGTGAGCCAGTTGCTGACCAAGATCCCCTCTCACCTGACCAACACGAACCAATTCCTTCACCAGCTACACAATTCGAATTTTGGGACCGATTGTGTAATGGAGTCGTTTGATGTCACTGCACTTTACACGAACGTCCAAAACGAACAAGCGCTGCAGGCATTGCCAGAGATGCTGGATATGCATGTTGCCGCTATTAACACCTTTGGACTGAATAAAGTGCACATCATGACTCTGGTTGAGGAATGCTTACGCTGCAATATCTTCAAATGGTCAGGACGCTATTACTCTCAAGTCAGAGGCTTGGTAATGGGTCAGCGACTAGCACCAGTACTCGCGATCTGCTTTATGAGCAGAGTTGAAGAACCAGTACTGAGTCGCTCTCCTTTGATGTACTGCAGGTACATCGACGACTGCTTCATTATAACATCAACTCAATCCGAAATGGAGTGCTTCCGATTACTAAATGAGCAGACGCAGTACATCAGGCTCACACGAGAAGTACCAAAACCAGTTGGCTACCATATCTGAATACGCAGGTGAATCTGTCCAATGGCATTGCTAAAGTGGTACCGCAAACCCAGCTGTAAGAATATCCTGATTCCCGCAACGTCTTCACATCCTGTTGCGGTAAAACGTGCAGTCATCAGGAACATGATCACGACTGCAACCAGGATGTGCGCAGGCGAGGAAGAACGACAGGAATCGAGAGCTCTAGCTTCGAAAGTTGCTGGAGAAAATGGTTACGCGGTACGAGCATATCGTAGAACATCGAATGCCAGCCTTCGACATGTATCACGCCAAGGGAAGCTACCCTTGTGCCTTCCGTTTATTTCCGATGACATCAGCACTGAGATACGTCGCAGTATTGTGAGAGCACAGTTGCAGGATGATGTTGTCTTGGTGAGCATTCCCAATAGCAACATCAAACGCCAACTGTTCGCAACAGACTGTACGACAGGCAGTGCATGACACCAGGTTGCGTATTGCCCATATGGAAGGGTAGGAGATTGTGAGAAAACCGGGGTAATTTACCAACTTGATGCAGGGCTTGTAACAGCACGTACATCGGTGAAGGAAGGGACTTAGCTACTCGCGTCAGGGAACACCTAGCTGGGAAGAGGCGTGATATGATGACAACTCCTCGTGGCAAGCATAAGATTGAGGAGCATAACGGGAATGACTTTGATGTTAGCTGCACTATACTCGGGTACGAGACAGAGATTTCTTCCAGGAAAGCCCTGGAATCGTTTTGGATCTTTGCGAGAAAACCAAGGATGAACGGCCGAAACGAATGTCCGTCAATTACTAATGAGTTCTTGCCGTTTGTATCAAAGTGCGAGCTACAGTAAGGGCGACGTGCACAATGGCAATTTTGACTTATGTGACACGATGAGACTCTAGTGAGACTCATTCGTCCTTACACTACGGACACATAGCGTCAGCTAGGCTCCGCACGGTGGAACCACTGTGAGTTGAGCGCAGTTATTATTGGGTTCTTCGGGGTGTTCGGGACACGACGTAGGAAACGCTAGAGTGGGGAAGGCGCTTGATCGGGTAGGTGACAAATTGAAAGCTTCGAGCCATTTTCAGGCCTCTGAAGAAGACGAGAAGGTCGAAACGTCAGGCCAATAAAAGGTTCTATCTAATAACCTCGTTTGGCAGAAATAACTAAATATTCGACATCATGCCGAGGTTACATGAAGGGAGAACTTGGAGGTTACTGTGAAGTGTGCTCGTGAAAGAGCTATCTCCGCTTCAGGCCCACAGTCTATATTCTTTGACACGGGAGTATTGGTGGTTAGGCCAATGAACCAGATGACCAGGATGAATGCGGAAAACTTGGGTTTTTGACTCTTTAATGCATCGAGAATAAGGCGGTTCAGCAAGATTTGTTGTGAGGAGATAGAGAATTGAGGCGTGGGAGGATGAGTACTTTCTATACGTCTGTAAAGCTACAAGTCTCCACAGTATAAGAATACAGTTCTGTTTTGCCTCTTCGAGATTTTACTCAAGGAAAAGGAGCCCGTCGATTGTGATATTGGAGTAGTTGTCGACGACAGTCAGGATGTTGACGTAAAGTATGCAGTAATGACTACGAACGCGGCAAGACATTACATAAAGAAGCGTTTTCCGCGTAAAGAAGCGCATCTTAGCATGAGTAACAGGAAGGAATGTTATCATTAACTTCCGATTCTCTCTCACATTCCGCTATGTGAGTTCTAACGTCATAACGCCTCTGTTGCAATCAGTGTGCGTTCGGGAAGCCTCACTTACCGTATTGCGTTTCTAATGTTGAGTAAGCAGTTAGCACGGGGTGATATTTTCTTTCGCTGGAATCATTCTCTTTGACATGCATCAGCGAATAGCAACTGGCCAAAAAGAGTGAGTGCGATGAGCTAAATAAGCTAATAAAAGTAAGTTGATATGCTCTCAGGGCTGTAAGGAAGCCACCTTGTCGAAAAGTCTAACCGAATAGGAAATGCTACCATTAAAAAAACCTGTTCGGCATAAAATAAAAGCAGTGTCTACTTTGCCGCGTCCATGCCTTTTTTCTTTTATGTTCCGTTTGTTCTAGATCAAGCCATTACGGAATCCAAAAGAGCGGACAGACATACGGTCCCTAACGCTGGCCTTCGATGAAGACGAGGACCTCTCGAATTGGTTTCTGTCTCTTCAACGGGCCACTTCTCTTGTGACTAAAGGTGATCTTCCTCTAAATTTTTGTATGCTTGCGAAATGGTATGCGTTTAGGTGATACAGTATCCTTAGAATCTCATCATGACGATCTCAATAAGACAATTAGTGAACCAGACTCGTCAAGCATAGGTAGTTCTGATTCAGGTAGGGGCCCTGTATTACGATCATCTCACGTAGCGTGCTCTTTAACACATTCCGGACCACGTGATTCATATGGTGTGTTCCATGTTTTCCGCTCTCTGCAGCCGCATCACACACATGACGTGCAGCCATCTTTCTGTTCAAAATGTTCCCGGTTTTCGATTATTGTGCAAAGCTTTTTGTTGTCATATATCTCTATATAAAAATTCAGGCATATGAATGGGTCATGAAAAGCTCCGACTATTCCACTACATCTGTAACTTTCTTTTCGAATCAAACCATATCATAAGACCCCTCAGAAAAAAAAATGGCAACTGTTCGGATAGAATGCATTAGTATTCAAACCAAATTCACAACTTTTCGGAGATTCGAGATTTCAATTCAGAGAATTCAAATTCGAATTCAATATTTCAATAAACATGCCACACTAGACATGCCTGCAGTTCCCGCCTCGGCAGCTACGCCATTTTAGCGTGTGCATGATTTTTGAAATTTCACTTATAACTTCGACTCCTGTGACTCTTTTGCACTTTTGTTGGTTCGCACACACACTGATTCAAAAGGATCGCACATCGCCACATGGTCGTCTGTCTCGCCTAATTTTCGAAGAATTGTTCCAATTTTCACAACATTTTTTAACTTCGTGAGTTTCACATCTACTCTTAAAAAGTACCCAAAGATTCCCATTTATGCACTGACACATTGAGCTCCGTCTCTTTGACTGCACATACTTTTGCATCTTGTTGCAGAGTTTTAATTCTTCGAATTTTTTGAAATTTTTATACTGCTACAAGAAGCTCCGCCCACGATAAGAAGGTCCGCTCTCTTCGTGGGAGCTGCCCTCTTCTGCTACTCCTCCCCTTCCACTAGGAGAATCTGCGCCCACCTGTAATATGCGTAGTAGGTTAGTCTCGACTTGTAGCTTCGAGAGTCGCTCATCACTCGGAACGAAAAAAAAAGACGGACAAGGAAAGAAACTTGCCCGCCCATTGTTTCGTTTCGAGTGACGAGCGAGTCTGCTACTTCCTTCTTACATCCAGTTCTTGTAATGATGGAAAAGCTTTTTCGCATTTATACTAGTAAATAGAACCAGCCAAGCAAGCGAATAAAACTTTACGGTTTCAACTCTGAAGTACATCAAAGCGTTCTCCACAAAACTGAGGTGCATAGAAAAATCATAGAAGTTTCTACTAGGGGAGGAGATCTGCGGGAGCCATCCGCTGTACCAATCAAGATTGTGACATTTTGGGCGCCTTTGGCAGCACCACCTTTTTCACCGAAATCGATTTAAATTCGTGGAAGAGGAGAGGAGGAAATAATGAATCCTAACCGCAGATGTGGCGTTTATTTCGAACGCTGAAACCATTTGGCGTAACTGACTTGGCATGTTTTACTGGAATTACAAGTCTGGGTACTATCGAGAATTCTCCTTACAAGTGTGATACCCATATTTGGTTGTGGCGCCACTTGGCGCCGCTGGGCGTCAGCTCGTCGTCACGACTTCCTCACCAAAATCGATGTAAACAATAAGGCTGTTCGTTGTCTGAGCAACAGATTTGAATTCGTGTTATACATCGATAATATCTAAGCTGCGATCATTATTAGCCGGCGGAAAATCAGCGGAAACGGCGCTGCCGAAGAGTGCGCGCATTTTTCATTAACACTGTGCTGAAGCTGAAATTTACATCAATTCGAATGAAAGACTTTGCGGTGCCAAGCGGACAGCCGAAGATGCCCGCTTGGCGCCACGGGCACGATGACGAAAACACGTTATTCTGTTTCGGCATTCAAGTATCATATTTGTGATCACGATGCTGCATCATACCCAAAAGCACATTTCCATCAACAGCCGTTGAAAAGATCGCGGTCCCGGCTTGGTAACACCATGTTCTTACTCGATAGATTGCGCTACGGTCAAAAAAGAATGTTTTCAGAGTGTGATATAAGCCCTATGTACGTACTTTCACAATGACGTCCCCAATGACGAAAATTCATGGCTAGAACTCCCCCAATCACGTGGCCACGTGACGAGCATGCTGTGTCACGCCATCCCTGCGCAGCATTAAGCGTGATCACACGTGAACGCCATGCAGAACAGGCGTCCGGAACGTGTTAACAGCCGAATGGTCAGAGGGATTTCTTTAATCACGCAGCCGTTTAGGTAAAGAATCTGTAACATGGAAAGGTCAACGAGCAGTCGCTAGGGCTCTTCAGCCTCCCATTATAGACAGAAGAAACATTTTCTCATTATTCTCCAATCTCTCCGTGAGTGACAACTCTGTTATATTCATTCATTTTCATTCATGTTGTCCAGGGTGACAGAAAAATCTCATGTGCGCATGCTACTTGATTCCGTCTTGAGCGTTATTTGAAGAAACTGTGCGTTTTCACTGAAGTCAAAAATATTTATTTTGAGAACAGTTATGGATTAGTCATCTTCTCACAGGGTCGGACTCCGATCCATGGACTAAAAAAGCGATTCACTTACTTTTGTCCTAAATTGGTTCCTATCTGACGGAGGACCTTCTGCAGTCCAGGTCTGAATCCTTCAGGCTTGCATGTGTAGGGAGTGGTGAAGCAGCAGCTGTGGAGCCAAGCCTTGTATTTCTAATAAATTTGTGAAACAAACACGCTTTGGACATATATGTGCATTTAGACGTTGTCTGCCTCCTTCGCATTACAGCTTACATGAAGGAACGAGTTAGGGCCTATATCAAAAGATGACATTCACCTCGAAATTCATCTATAGTTGTGAAATGTTCTGATTCACACTTCCATGAAATAATTTTCTTTAGTTGCGCATGAGCAAAACTTTGATTTTTGGCTGTTTTTATGGCGCGCGTTCTTTTTCGTCACCCTGTATAATGGCTAGGTTTATGGTAGTTGACATTCTTATCATGGAGCGAGGCTCCCATGAGAGTTGCATTCTTCTCGAGTGGTCAGGTCGGTGAATTTTCTAGAAACTCATTTCCAAGATTTTACGAGAAAATTCCAAAGAGAAAATGCGCTATATGCAACCACGAATTTGGATGTCTACGGAAAACTAGCTCGAAGATACAAGAAAAAAAATCGTCATTCTGCGGCAAATAATCGGTGTCTCGATGCCACAGAATGAATAGGTCGCTTTTTGTCTCTCTCTTATTTATTGTTTTTTTAACAAAAATCATTCCAATTCCAGCATTGGACTTCGAAAGTTGGGAAACAATAGCAGAAAAGGAGGAAGGATAGTAGAGTTGTCAAAGCCCGCGAAATTCCATCCGACATGACCTAGTCGCCAAGAATTTCGTCAGGGATCCTGCACTGTGTGTAACTTCAAGTATAGCCGGACACGCCTTCAGTTTTAGGTTGAAGTAAAGTTTCGTAGTAAAGGGGAAAATTCGATTCCACGGGTCGTAAAGGGCATAAGAGCTTCTCCAACTTTTAGTGCCTCAAACAACGTTGTTTGATTGTTTGGCTTCTCACGAGAAGCTTCAGGCTTATCCTTCGGTAGCAAGATAAGGGTATGGTTTTTGACGAAAAACCCCATTACGAACACGTCGCGTTCGTTGCAACTTGCATGCGAGTTATACGCGGGATACTCAGATTTTTGTCTGTTACAACAGATAGGGTACCTGTTATTTCTTCCCTCCATCCTTTTTATATTTGAGAGATGTTTTGCGGTAGAACTAGTTTATCTTCCTCAAGAACACCTCTGTGTTGGCATGCAAGTCCTTGCTCGTATATAGCGGCGCATTTTTTCTTTTGAGATTTTTTTTGAGATCTTTTAGACTGGCCTTTTCAGAGGAAATTCGTAGGAATTCTCGTTGCGGATGAAGGCGCGTGCCAGGCGGAAAAGATTTGGCCCGGCGTCATGTCCTTTTTCATCAGTTATTGTAGCGAACAAGTAGCAAGACTGTATCTCATCTTTCGTATAAGTTGTTTTCCGCGAATTGTTGTGCTTTTCGCTTCAACAAGTAGTGGAGAAAGGGTTTAGCGTCGCGCCAAACCTGACGCGCTCCTTCGTCCGCAGCTTACACGATTTTGCGATGCAATGTCTATCGTAGCAACTGAAGCTGACGATGCCGGTTGACGGAGGTGCTGCACCATGCGTACGAATCACTCAAGAATTTGTTGACTTCCCTCGCGTCGTCTTCGATTTTTGATAAAATCTGACATAGTCACCTCTTTTTGCTAAACTGTATTTCGATAATTATTTGTTTTTAGCCCTTGCCTAAGCCGGTGTGTGAGCCATTGAGTGTGCTTGATGGTGCACCTTCATCATATGCGTCAGCTGGAAAAGACTGTCAGAGTTCCAGTATACGATTCCTAATCGAGTTCAAGAAGTTGGACCTCAAGCTAGATGTCGCTCCTGGTGTTTCTCAGCAGGTATTTGCTATGTGGGAATGTGCAATTGCTTTGCTGTCAGTGCTTTTTCACGTGATGATAAGATTGCTGTAGATCGAGCCTTTCTATGTGACAAATTTCGTGTACGATGCATCCCATGGAAGACGCGTTTCGGAGGAATTCAAAGTTGACTGCAGTGAGAAGACAAGTGAGATTGTGGACGCGAATGGAGAAGGTGCTTATTAAGATCTTATGGCACTATTTGCGTCTCCACTTTGTTTTTGAACGGTTAACTTTTCGACCGTTGCACTGTCGTTCAAGGTCTAGGCCCAAACCATACCAATCGTTTACATCCCTCTCGGGTTTCTGACATAATTACATGAACGCACGAATTTGCTCGGTATTCAAAATGAATCTTACCACCGAATTGTGAGCACTGCTTTCGGCTAATGCATCGGTGAGCGAATAGTTGCCGTTTTTCTGCAGTGGAGCATTGTGTACGGGAGGATTAAGAGGAACAGTGTTAAGAGGACGTTGGTTTGACTGTCAGGAGAAGGCAGCGTTCGGACTTGTAGCGCTACAGCGTAGCGCTACAGGGTCGCTTCGCAACGTACTGCTATTTCCAACGTTAGATGATTAGAGTTGCTCACAGAGAAAAGTGGGAAGGTTGCTGGAGTTCTCTCGAGAAATTCAAAAGGGGAGACTAATACAGCTGCAACTATCTGACGCCATCCTTGACAGTTACTCCATTAGTCACTATTTTCTGGTACTGCTTTTAGCGTAACAGTGTCCTTCTGTCCTATTAAGAGCATTTTCTGCAAAAAACACCCAAAGAGTACTCGCGCCACCTAAAAACACGCACGCATGTTTTTTTGACCGAAGACACAAGAACCATAAAGGAACTTCTTGTTTGCCTTGTGTTAACGCATTGGTGACCAGACAGTCTTCGCGTGCCTGTTGTGGGAGATAAGGCCATTTTTTTCTGCTGCCAACAAATGCGACTCAATACTGGTATGCTCCTAGGCCAAAAAAGTACAAGAAACTGTCAAAGCTTTGTTGGCTGTGAATGCCTCGAAAACCGGCATGAATCTTTTTCCTGTGATCCAGGCAGAAATTGGGGGCAAACTCTAAAAGCAGAATTCGCTCCATAATCGATAAGCGGCATTGGATTCTGTATTCATTCCTTCTGTATTTAATCCTCTTCTCTTTGTTTCTCATATTCATCTGATAGTGAGCTCCTGTTTTCTACTTTATCACATAAAACCAATTATCACAGTCTTCTGTATCAAAAACTACATTAAAATGTGATAAAATAGAAAACTGGAGCTCACTATCAGATAAATATGAGAAACAAAGAGAGGAGGGTTGAATACAGAAAGAAAAAACATAAAAGCTGGAGTTCGGTACAACTGTAGCGCTACTCTGTAGCGCTACGCTGTAGCGCAACGCTATAGCGCGACGCTGTAGCGCTACAAGTCTGGACGCTGTAGCGCTACAAGTCTGAACGCTGCCGAAAAGGAAAAAGCACAATTGAAAAAGCACGATTGTACAGCAATCGAATGACTGTTTCTACTCCCTTATATCTTATCTAGTATCGCTATTGGCGATGAGCCAGTGTGCCAATTGCAGAACTAAGGCAAGATACCGTAACCCAAAACGGCGCCTAATAAGGCTGCGTTTATACTTTGCGGCAGCGTAGCGTAGCGCTTCCAGCGTACGCTAGCGCGTTTCGCCAGCGTTTTGCTAGCGTTTGCAGCGGCAGGGGAGTAGAGACTATGGGAGAGCTGGAGGGTACAAAACACATCGATTGCGCGTCTCTCACTCGCCCTCAATCTTTACTATGCACATCGACCACATAGTCTCTACAATACACATCTATTGCGCGTCTCTTACGGCCAAATAGTCTCTACTCCCCTGCCGCTGCAAACGCCAGCAAAACGCTGGTGAAACGCCTACGCTGGGAACGCTAGATCGATATCCATCCTCTCCCCGGCACTGCCACTGGCGTACGCTGGGAGCGCTGCGCTACGCTCCCGCAAAGTATAAACGCAGCCTAAACTGTGAGTCCGCAATGGAAGCACGTATAGCACAGTGTCTCAAGCTAGTACCACTAGCACTGTGCTTGTATGTACACTTAACTGATCTGGGATATTTGGGAACTTCTTGCGCAACTCGTTGGTGTTTCCTTTAGCCTCAAAGCAGAAGTTCGGCATATGCAAAGCGCAGTATGTGCATTCAACAGGCTACGCTTGCAACGCTTCGCTCCCAACAGTTCGCAACCAGACACTAGTTACATGAATGTGAAGGGCAGGATTAACTTTCACTTTCATCAGAATTTCAAATTTCGTTTACAAGTGCTTTCCTCAACCCATTGCATGAAATTTCGTCGCAAACCTCGCTGTAAAAAAAGCAAAAACACTGCTATCACCACCCCGTAAAGGTTAAAAGTGACTGATTGCGAGCACGACATTGCTTCTTAGTGCAGACACCCAACTTGATCTTGATTGGCAGGCACTAGATTCACTCGCGGGCGGGGTGTTGGGGGTGTTTGGCACAATTCTTTTGATTTCTTGACATTGTAATAGAGAAATAGTGAGCAACTAGTGCCCTGTCATCCTGGTTTCCCTAATTTCTCTTGTGAATGTTCATCCCATATCAATTGATAGACTCACTATTTGTCTCCATGTTTGTAAGAAAACAATTGCCAGGTTGAAATGTCTTAATTACGAGCAACCTATAGCATGTGCCGAAACAACATACATGAACCATCTATTCCACCTTTTGAGATGATTTTATTAATAAGTTGACACTAGTTCTTCCTTAGTTTATATGCTGGCGGTTCAGTGGTCTTGCAGTTGAGTACAGACGAGTGACCAGTCAACCTTTATCTGGTTATGCAGCAATACAATGGAGTCATGGGCTACCCCACGCCTCGAAGACTCAGAGGCGGGGCGTAGGAAAATCGCAGGGGTCATCGCCATGTGGCTATGACATTTCGCCATCGCCAGTGAATAGAGGGAGGGGTGGACGAGGGAGGAAGGGAAGGGGGGGGGAGTTCGCCTCAGCGTCGAGGCCTCTTCACCCCTTGGGCCTGCAGCCTCCTGCGGGAGCAAAGGAAGGAATTGTGGTCGGGACCACAATTCCCGCACTTCACTCCGCAGTCCTCTGTGTGGGCCGGCTTCAGGCATTTTAGGCAGAGGAGCATTTTGGACGCTTGCGCCGTCCGCGCCACGGATCTGCGAAGTGGCTGCAGCGAGCCGTGAAGTGGTTGTCTTTATTATCCTCAACTGTGCAGAATGCACAGGAGGATTTGGGTGCTGTTCGTTCGAGCAGCACCTTCAGAGCCGCCTCACAGAAGGTGGCTGAGAAATTAGTTTAGGTGCGATCGGAAAGTTAGTCCGGGCTACACGGAGACTGCGGTGAAATTCATATCCCTTTGCCGTTGATTACAGTAGGGTTCGCTGGTTCCCACAGCGCTGAGAAGAAGAAATTTCCTTCAGGGAAGAGAGGAAGAAACCTCATCACATGCGCAGCCTCACTGCCCTACTGGATTCTGCCCTACTGGATTGGTAGGATTTCGCGACCGGTTCTTCCCTTTCTGGGGGATCCGAATTGAATTGATTTCTGAATGAAGTCAAGCATGAAGTCACCCATGTTTTGTAGTTGATTGGAGTGGGCTGTGATCCCTTTAGCTAGTATCCAGCGATACCGCTTTGAAGTCCCACCAATAACACACTCAAAACTTTTTCCAATCCACATCTGCTTTTGGCTAAACATGCTGCTTTTCTTTTTGAGCGATCCTGCGAGGGGACTATGCATGATGTACGCAATTACTCCACCATTCCATTACCAACCGCAACATCTCACAAATGTTCTTCCAGTGTGTACAAGCAAAAGAAAACCGCCAAACTCGCCCTTTCCCTTGACCAACCAAGGCATCCGTAGAGAACAAGACTATCTAGTAGTTCAATTTGTTCGAATAAGTAGAAGAAAAAGCAACAAAACTATAAAAAAAACTCGAATTACTGTCACAATTCATTAATTATCACTGATTAGTTATTACTGATAAGTTTATTGCTAACATAACAAAGTTATTACCAATGAAGTCATTAGTAGTAATTACTGCCTCACGACTGATGGAAAAACAAGCTACTGGTGGGCAATGACGTGATATAGTCGCGTATAATTATATTAAAACTTATATAATTTGTATAAGTAATTTTAATTGAATTAGTTTATGTTATGGGAAGTTTGAGGTCATCACATAAGAACGAGCCATGGCATTTTTTTCTAATTTGGTAGCGACGTCGGAGGGTCGTCAGGCTGAAGTGTTGGGTAGCTCGGGCTCATGGGAGGGAGTAAGACATGGTTGCCATCGCCACAGCTCGTGGTCCTCCATAAGCGCGAGCTGCTGAGCTTTTATCCGTTCGTCCATATTTGTTGGCACTGATCCAAAGCTACCCAATGTTTCGGTGAAAAACCAGTTTCGGTTAAACTATGACCAGTGTTCAGTACCACTGTCAGCAGTGCTCAAATAGGCGCTTTCATGTCCCAATTAAACTGGTTACTTTCCTACTTCTACCTAATGAAGTCATCAGCTGCTGTTCGAGTCGAGTTCTTATTTGATAGCCACGAAAGGTACAGTACTAGAGGTAACTTACCATTACCCCTAATAAATGACGCACTGTTGCTTTGTTTTCCGGATACCGCATTTCTAATCGTTGTTCTACGAAGGGGACTTCAGAAATTTTAAGACTACCCTAAGGAAAAGCGCAGCAGGGTACTTCAGAAATTTTCCGACCATAAGAAAAAGCGTAGCACAGTGCTAGTATAATATCGTGCTCGAAATTCGAACTTTGCAATTCCGAAAATGAGGTAGTAGCGAGACCATGCCTAGGCAGAGAATGGATGGGAGTTTCCATGCTGAATTGAAAAAAAAACAAAGGAACACTCACGCGGCAGAATTTCTTATTAATAAATGAGGGGACTACTGAGTTACCGTACATTTTCACAGCATCCTTCATTTTATTTTGCTACATTACAAAAGAAACAACTGCACTCATTCAGACGATTTTTCGAAAGCGTTTGGTGTTAGTCAAGCACAGCTGACTACAAGGGCGGCAAATCAGGTTCGTTTCGGTTCATCTGCGTTTAATTTCGTCACAACTTCAACCCATTCTATTCTTTTGGCTTTTATTAGATAGTAACCAGCAATGTTGTGAGGATTGCTGCAGCTCTTGCTGCGGAAGGGGTATAACATAGTGTTTCTTGGACAGAAGTTTTTGTTTTTATTATCCCGAACCTCTGAATTGAATTGCCATCAAAACAAACTGTACGATCAGCTAGCTAATCCAAGAAGTCGTTTAGAACGTGGGGCGCTTTTTTAAAAATTGCTTGCATCATGTAACAGCGCCTGAATAAAGTACCAAAGATTTTTTGGTGAGCATATCCAGGAACGATAAAAACGTGTGCCATAATTCTTTCTTTCTTTTCTTCTTCGTTTCTTTCTTTCTTTCTTTCTTTTCTTCTTCTCTTTCATTCGTTTCTCTTTCTTTCTTTCTTTCTTCTTTCTTTCTTTCTTTTCGTTCTTTCTTTCTTTCTTTCTTCTTCTTCTTCTTTTCTTTCTTCTTTCTTTCGTTCGTTTCTTTCGTTCTTTCTTTCTTTCTCTTTCTTCTTTCTTTCTTTCTGTCTTTCTTTCTTTCTCTCGTTTCTTTCTTTCTTTCTTTCTTCTTTCTTTCTTCTCTTCTTTCTTCTTTCTTTCTTTCGTTTCTTTCTTTCTTTTTTCTTCTTTTCTTTCTGTCTTTTCTTTCTTTCTTTCTTTCTTCGTTCTTTCTTTCTTTCTTCTGTTCTTTTCTTTCTTTCGTTTCTTTCTTTCTTTCTTTCTTTCCTTCTGCTTTCTTCTTTCTTTCTCTTCTTTCTCTTCTTTCTTTCTTTCTTTTTTCTTTCTTTCTTTCTTTCTTCCTTTCTTTCTTTCTTCTTTCTTTCTTTCTTTCTTTCTTTCTTTCTTTCTTTTCTTTCGTTCTTTTCTTTCTTTTCTTCTTTTCTTTCTTTCTTTCTTTCTTTTCTTTCTTTCCTTCTTCTTTCTCTTCTTTCTCTCTTCTTTCTTCTTCTCTTCTTCTTCCTTTCTTTCTTCTTTCTTCGCTTTCGTCTTCTTTCTTCGTTTCTTTCTTTCTTTCTTTCTGTCTTTCTTCTTCTTTCTTTCTTCTTTCTTTCTTCTTTACTCTTCTTTCTTCTTTCTTCTTTCTTTCTATTCTTCGTCTTTCTTCTTCTTCTTTCTTTCTTTCTTTCTTCTTCGTGTCTCTCTTTTCTTTTCTTTCTTCGTTCTTTCTTTCGTTTCTTTCTTTCTTTCTTTCTTTTTCTTCGTTTCTTTCTTTTCTTCTTTCTTTCTTCTTTCTTTCTTCTTTCTTTCTTTCTTGTCTTTCGTTTCTTTCTTTCTTATCTTTCTTTCTTTCTTCGTTCTTTCTTTCTTTCTTTCTTTCTTTCTTTCTTTTCTTTCTTCTTTCTTTCTTTTCTTTCTTTCTGTTCTTTCTTTCTTTCTTTCGTCTTTCTTTCTTCTTTCTTTCTTTCTTTCTTCTTTCTTTCTTCCTTTCTTTTTTTCTTCGTTTCTTTTCTTCTTCTTCTTTTCTTTCTTTCTTCTTTCTTTCTTCTTCTTTCTTCTTTCTTTCTTTCTTTCTTTTCTTTCTTTCTTTCTTCTTTCGTTTCTTTTCTTTCATTTCTTTTCTTTCTTTCTTTCTTTCTTTCTTTCTTCTTTCTTTCTTTCTTCGTTTCTTTCTTCTTTTCTTTCTTTCTTTCTTTCTTTCTTTTTTCTTTCTTCTTTCTTCGTTTCTTTCTTTCTTTCTTTTCTTTCTTTCTTTCTTTCTTTCTTTCGTTCTTTCTTTCTTTCTTTCTTTCTTTCTTTCTTCTTTCTTTTCTTTCTTTCTTTCTTTTCTTTCTTTCTCTCTTCTTCTTTCTTTCTTTCTTTCTGTTCTTTCTTTCTTCTTTCTTTTCTGTTCTTTCTTTCTTTCTCTTTCTTTCTTTCTTTCTTTCTTTCTTTCTTTATTTTTTCTTTCCTTTCTTGCTTTCTTCTTCTTGTTTCTTTCTTTTCTTTCTTTCTTTCTTTCTTTCTTTCTTTCTTTCTTTCTTCTTCGGTTTCTTTCTTTCTTTCTTTCTTTCTTTCTTCGTTTCTTTCTTTCTTTCTTTCTTTCTCTTCTTTCTTTCTTTCTTTTCTTTTTTCTTTCCTTTTTTCTTCCTTTCTTTCTTCTAATGTCTTCTTTCTTCTCTGGTGCAGCGGCACTATTGCCATTCATGTATTCCATGTATCTACAGAGCAGAGTTGTCCAAAACCTGTGTCTTCTGAGTGGTTCAACGGTGAAATTTGCTGATGCGATTTCCAAGCTGATGCGAATACTTAAGGCTTTCTTGAATTCGACGACGATGAGCGATGACCCACCTTACCTCCACTGTGGAGACTAAGTTGCTCGCTCTTGCTTATAGGATCATCTAACAAGGAATGGATGGTTGGTCGAAGTGACCGTTGAAACGAGATGTACACTCACTGATGCGTCTTCGGACGCTATTTCTAATCTGCTTTCCATATCTGCTGAACGATTCTTTGAGCAGAGGTATGCAGGAGCTTGTTGTTCGGAGCACAGTAGAGCTTGGTATACAAATAAGACGTGAGTCGCCAGGCGGTGTGCATCGATAGCCTAGTGGGTAGTAGGCCAGACTCAAGTATACGAGGTCAGAGGTTCAGGTCCTTGATAGACGTGCTCTTTTGCATTGTTTCAGCAGTGCTCTCTGGAAGTTTTTAACATAGCCTAGCATTATCAGGGAACCTTGTCATGCCATGAATAGGGCTTTTTGGAAAACTGAATCATTCTCGCCTGTGAACACTTCTGATGATTTATTTCGCTCATATAGTGGGTACAAACAAGTTTTGTGATTCAAGAACATGTGATAATCCAGAACAAAGTGTTGGAAGCAAAGAAGTTTCTCGCAATGGGAACACCGGATAACAAAATTTCCTTGCATTCTGCTGTGTTACAGGGTTCTATGACATTTGGAGGGAATGCATATTGAGCAGGCGTTTCAAATTCAAAAGGGTTCGGGTCCTTCCTGGAGTTGTGGTTTTGCATTTTCTCAAAAATGCTCCCTGCACATCCTAAAACCACTTTTGCGAGGTTAGGAGACCTGATCTTACCAAAAAAATGTTGTTTCTGAAGGAATGGAGCCATTTTGGAACACTCCTGAAGGATAACTTTGATTGTTGGTTTCGGCGGCATTATTCGTTACGTTGTGTTGTGCCACCAAACTTATTCCAAATGGCATGGAAGCCAGAAGTGAATGTGATCAGGGCCGCCAGTAACCAATAATGACTGAGATTCAGCGGAAAAGTTGTATGGCTCCCAGAGATTTTGATCGGCGATAGTGCCAGCGACCTTAAGGAATCCGTTGCCCATGGTTACCCCACGGTATCGAAAATAGGTCGAAATATCAGATTTGGTTGAAAACTTGCCTCTATGGCTAATTTGAGCCCCAGAACACGAATAGCGCACTTGCTCATCGTAAAAACGCTCGCCAAGGGAGTTGCAGGTCCTGCACAACCTGCCCCTCCAGAATGTGAACAAGACATTTTTATGAAAATTACCCGCAGTGATGATTTCCAGAGCACCAGACCACCTCTAATTCCAGATTTTAGCAAATTTGGGGGTTTTGGTGTGCCTTACATACATGCTGGAAGGTGTGAGCTGGTTAAAGTTCCTGCATATCTCTGCTCAAAGAACCGCTCAGCAGAATGGAAAGCAGATTTGAAATCAGCGTCCGGAGACGCATCAGCGAGTATACATCTCGTTTTAAATGACGACCCTTCGACCACCCGTACATTCCCTGTAACATGGTAGATCTATGCTGGAACATTCCAGCATAGATCTACCATGTCCCCGCTTCCTTGTGCGAAATAAACCCAAATGGTAAACTCCACAGTGTAGAGATTTATGCGAGTTATAGAAGCATGGAAGGCCCTAGCCCATGTGGTGGGTTGGCTCACACACTTTCTGAACAAGGTAACGGCTGAAGGAAGGATGCCGGATGCATGGAGGAGCAGCACAATCGTCCGCATCTTCAAATAGAAAGGGGACGCGACGGAGTGCTCCAACTAGTGCGGCATCAAGTTAACTCCCCATACCATGAAGTGTACGAGCGCCTGGTCAACACTAGGCTGAGGGAACTTGTCCCTATCTCACAGGAACAGTTCGGCTTCGTGCCCGAGAGGTCCACCACCGATGCCATCTTCATCGCCAGACAGCTGATGGAGAAGTACCGAGAGAACCTGCAACTCTGCAACCTAGCTTTCCTGGACCTTGAGAAGGCATACGACCGCCTGCCTTGGCCTGTACTATGGAGAGCGCTCAGAAAACGTAACGCTCCGGAGCACCTAGTTTCTATAGTGAAGGATATGTACGATAGGGCTAAAGCAGCCGTACGCACCCCTCACGGCTTGACAAAGGAGGGAAACGTTACGGTTGGGGTGCACCAAGGATCAGCCTACAGCCCGTTCCTCTTCCTTCTAACTCTGGGTTTCATGGCAAAAGAACTGGTTGAGGGGCCACTGAAAACCATACTCTACGCTGACGACATCGCCCTGATAACGAACAGTAGGGACGAACTCCAGGACAAGGTGCAGCGGTGGCGAGATGTGGTCGCTGAGAATGGACCCTGGCTGAACGTAAAGAAGATCAAATTTCTAAGCTACGAAGAGTGTAACAAACCCATCGTAGAATTCCATGGCGAAAGCATCGAAAGAGTCGAGGATTTCCAGTACTTGGGGAACGACCTAGTAGCTAATGGCAGCGTGGACCAGGCCGTGGAGCAAGGTCCGAATCATCATCATCTAAGCCTGGATGAAATGAAGGGAATCCACTGGCATCCTGTGCGACCGGCGGTGCTCGAGAACGTTCAAGGGCAAGGTGTACTGGGCAGTGGTAAGGCCCACAATGCTCTACGGCGATGAGTGCTGGCCCAACTGCGGGAACCATGAAAGGCAGCTCCACTCAGCTGAAACGAGGATGCTGAGATGGGCCTGCGGTTCGATAAGACTCGACAGAGTCAGAAACGAGGATGTTAGGGCGGTCACACAGACGGCTCCGGTCCAGCTGAAACCACGAGAGCAGCGACTTCGATGGTATGGGGGCGTAATGAGGAGGCCTGAAGACCAATAAGGAAGGCATTGGAATTCGAACAAGTGACCACAACGAGCCCCCTAGAAAAGATGGAGGGACGTCATCAAGTACTCCCCTCCCCCCAAGGAGGCGGAGGTGGCCCAGTGGTATAGTGATAAATGGCACGCTTACAACGCACTCAATCCAGGGGACGCACACCTGCCCAGCAGGCCAGTCAAGCCTTCGACCCTCTCGAGAGGGTACATTGGTATCAGATTCGTCTGGGGAGTACTTGATGACGAGCAGGAGGAGCATTGATTCATACATCGTCCGGCCCCGCGCTGTATAGGCAAGTCATTGTATAATCCACATCGCATTCGGTAAGTCACTAAAATTCTGAATGGATAGAATGCTAGAATGCGTGCCACATCCTAAAACGGGATTCATCAACGGCGAAGGTTCCATCCGTTTCTCCCCACGAAGATGGTCTGACCTTGCGGATAGTTGTGAATATAACACCGTTTGGCGCAAAACCGCTACAAACACTATGAACCAACATTTTTGCTCAGATCTTGTCTCAGTTTGACTCCTTAAAGGCACACGGTACGACCACACACAGTTTGGGTGTGCGTGACTATCAGTCCCCCAGCTGTCAAAGCGTAGCGGTTTCCCCGTCCGAACATGCGCAGGAGTGGAGATTCGAGACTGGAGCACGCTAATTCCTCCATGCTCTGCCTAAAATGCAAATTGCGGCGCAGACTCCCGGTCCCGCTCAGCACGTGTTGCGCGCAGTGCTTCTGGCTCTTTGACAAGTCGTCTAATTGCGCTTATAATGCAATTAAACGAGAACTTCTATGCGGATGACTTTTGAGGTGTTGCTCATACTGCAAAATCCGAAACGAAGACGATCTCGTGGGCCAGAACTAGAGAGCAACTGTGCTGCTTCTGCAGCCTCCCTCGTAGGCCACGCATTCCCACAAAACATGAAAAAAGCGGCCTTAGTGTTCCATATTTTTATTACTTTGAACGGAGTCGCGCCGAGTTGCAAAAAATTACGCGGAATTTTGATTAACTTACATTTCCTTAAAGTTTCTATTCTCATTTTATTTACATCGACATTCGTTGCTCTTCAGTTCTAGCCTTTGTCATCTTCGTCATCTTCGATTCGGACTTTGCGTCATGAGCAACACCTGGAATCTTATCCGCATCAGGAGTTTGCGTTTTAATTGTGTTTGCGCCGCAAAATATGTTGGGCGGATCGTGGAGGAATGAGCGTGTTTCACGATCCTGTATCTCCATTCCTGCGCATGTTAGGACGGGGGGGGGGACCTACGCTTCGACAGCTGGGGGGTGATAGTCACGCATACTAAATTATGTGTGATCGTACCATGTATCTTGCAGCGGACGATAGTAACATCTTCACTCATCCATGTAGAGCTAGTGCTGCCGAATGGGCTCATTGTGCTCAAAAAAGCACGAAGATTATATTAAAACTCGTCAAGGGTTTTCATTTGGAAGTGTGATCATCTAGAAGGCGGCCTTCGGCAGCGCTCATACTTTGCGACAGCAGCGGCGATCGTGGCGATCCCCGATCCTTGCAATCGTCGGTACGTGGCAGAGCGCGCCCCAGCGCTATTATGGACCGCTCGCTTGATAAGTAAGGAAATCAAAGATGTGAGACCTTTTTTCTCTTAATGGTGGCTACTAGCCGATAACGACTTCCTATACATAAGCGGATCTGGAATATGAGGTAAGGAGGTTTCACTTTTTTAGGTCGGGATAAGAGCAACTCCATTTCCTGGGTGAGCTTCCTTTCAGAGAGTTTCTCGATGCTGCGACGCGACCACAGTGAGAGAAATCGTCGATCTTGTTTCCAAATTAACGTCACTCATAGGATTTTTGGTTTGTAGATGATGTTCTAGAGAGTAGCTATTTTATTCACACGTGGACGGACCTTTCCATGGAGAACGGAGTGGTTCAAAGTTTCCCGAAAAATTCAGCACATGAATCACTTGATGTTCACGTTTTTCGGAGCCTCATGGTCATCTGAACGGAATAGAAGAAATACAACAAGCTCCAACGTGCTATTGAATGAGAGCATATTGCGGAGCCACGGATGCTGTTGTCTCTGGATTGCATTATGCAGATACCATTACTGTAGTTCTGACTAACTTTGACTGCTCATATGTTGCTTGTAAGCTTCACGTTTGTACATTGGTAAGCAGTCCTTCGGACTCTGTCTGCTTGCTTACACCTGCATCTAACATTCCGTTTGCAGTTGAATGCTTATAATGTGAAGCTACGTCGCTGCGTCATCTTCACTGATTTCAGGGCTAGTGCACAACTTAAAAGACTTTAGTGCATCTGAGACTATTTTTGTTCTTTCTTGCCAACTCTGTCCTCTTCAGATGATGTTCACCGCTTGCAGTACAGCGAAAGATCTCTGGTTGGTCTGCTACATCGATCGTATGCTTTCATTGGATCATTCAGGAGATTTGTACATGAAGTATGTGTATGTGCATCCATTACAGTATTGATTAATTAGATAACTGATCTACATGCGAGAAGCGAAGCTCGCTCAATTCTCCAAAAATAAAGATGAAGCAGAAGCAGAAAGCGATTGGACGTTTGATTATGTTCATTCCCCCATTTGAATGGAGCATAAGTATTTGAATTAATACGTTTGCATCTGGGGGATGGTTGAAAAGTATACTGTACCCGGCTGCTAGGCTGATCGTTCTACATATTTGATTGCCTGCTCAGGACCGATCTTTGAAAATTACCGCACTTTCTGGGACGCGCATACGGGCAGGTTCAAAGACGCACGCGACTCAGTTTACAGATTCAGCGTCAGCTTTTTTTCTGCATATTCTAATCTACCAGTTGGTTCCCGAATTCTCCTCATTCTACAGTATTTCTAAAAAAAGGGTTTGCGCTGCCTCTGCTTGGTAGCTCTACACTTATGAACACGGCTTGGCTTCGTGCTTGTAGAGATAAGACTCCTTGATGCGTTCTCTTTTTGGGTTTTTTTCGGCGATGACGCCTCCAAGGAAGGAACGGTGTGGTCCTCCGGTTTGTGGCACCAAAGTAGTGCATAAGGTTTCCTTACGATGCAGGTGAAATATTATATGGCATTAGGTCATCCCATTCAAACGTGCCGCCGGTTTTATTTGAATAAAACAAAGAAGAGAATAGATTGAAAAGCGATATTCTAGCTTAAGCATTATTAAATCCCTCCTTCACCAGTGACCCGCTCGCAGTGCCCCGAAAGCCTTTGGATCTCTAGTACCTTTGATTTTTCAAGTGGGTGAATTGCTGTTGTTGCCAATTTCGGCAAATGACAAAAAATTGTAGCGTCTGCCGTCGGAGAGTACTCTCAACTGAATAGAACAGTTGTAATCGCATTGGCTTTATGGGCGCGATTGAACCAGCGTCTTAGTATTGTTTGTGTTCCAGCACTGATCTACAATACAGTTACTCGGGATTTGGCACTATAACGAGCAACGGTGGCCTCCTTGTAGTTGTGTGGTATCATCCATTTGTCGATCTGAATGCCGAGGAACAGGCAATATGCACCGACAGTGACGGTTTTGTTCTCTTTATAGAGCCGCTTAAAAGCCATATTGTGGGAATCCTTTGCTATGATGATCATCCAGGCTGGAGTGCGTTTTCACAGTCGTGAATGACATCTCATGCTGAGAACATTACTGCTAGAGGTGCAGAATAGGTACTGCGTTCGTGCTTCTACAAGAAAATAAGGTACCCATGCGCACACCTTGACCATCGTCAGTTTATCGGACATAACTTCGGCAGCAAACAGCAGGGATGTCAGACTCGCGGGGAAGCTTGACAAAGGTCCAGGGGTCCAGGCTCTGTGAACAGACATTCAGCGCTTGACTTCATCCTTCTTTCTTGTGCAGGATGAACATTATGGGACCATCCACGACAACAAATTTTTTCCTTTCTTCCTTGTACGGGCTACTGAACCAAATCATCTACCGTGTATTTTGAGAACACCCTCACACAAACTATGGTCCGGCGCAGGTCAAATTTGAGCTGCACACTTTCCTTTTATGACGTCTGATTTGAAAAACCGGCGCCGATTTTCACCACTCGGGCTTCTCTTCAATTTCTCGAGAACTTCTTCAGAGGCTAGGTTCGCCAAATTTCACAGATACACAGCTTAAGTACTAGCTTCCAAATGCTATAGTAGCCCGCTGCTCTACCCTCTTTGCTTTTCTGCTATTCCTCTATATGTAGCGGCCAGTTTGAATGGGATGACCTAATATAACCTACTTGTTATTTGGAAAGTAAAAGTTTTCGACATCAGCAAGTTCCTGAAGCACTCGTTAAAGCCGTTCAGTTGACGCACTCAGATTCTCTCTGCACTGCGGAGCGTTATAGAGACTCCACAGTCTCCCGTTGCTGCTGAAGTTCGTCAGAGATCGGCTCTTTAGCTACTGTTTCTCATTCTCTGTACGGACAACGCGACGAGGAACATCCGGAAAAAGCTCTTCCTGACGCTGGGATATGCTGACGATGTACTGCTGATAGAGTTAGAACGACACATCAACCACTGGCAGCGGACTGGCTGGCCACAGACTCAGGCTTTATATCAACAAAATGGAGTACAAGTGCACCGCCGCAACTACCGCGTCGAACGTGTTCGACGGATCACCCTCTCCAGAGCAAAGTTCCCATACCTCGGTTCTGCGATAGCGGCGGTCATAAATGCCTAGCTCGACACGCCGCAAGAATCAACGCTGCATGGAACAAATGGAGACTGTTACTGGCATCCAATGCGATAAGAAAATGCGGATACATGTAAAGTCACAGATCTTCACCTCAGTCTGCTTTCATGAAGGCTGGAACATATACGGCTAGACCGAGTTCAAAACGAAACCGTGCGAGTGAAGATGAAGACTGGCAACACTTTTGCTGCATCTCGTCTCCGCTTTTATGGTCACGTTCAGCGAAGACCTGATGCTGTCCAAGTCCTGTGACAAGATCAGCTTTGGTGAACCTCCAAAAGGCCGACCTAGAATGCGCTAGAAAGACAACCTTAAGATGGAAATGACTGCTGTTGTCCTGTCCGCAGCCGATGCATGGAACCGGCGCCATTAGAAAGCTTTGGTCAAGGAAGCGTCCCCGACAACAGTTGGACAAGAACGCTAGGGAGAAAAAAGGCGTCCAATTAGTAGAATGGATGCTCGGTCTAACTTGCATACATAGGAGACAAGATCGTCGCAGCATTGGGGCAGGCTGACGTTTGATGCACGAATACTATCGCTCGTAACCTTAGGCGGACAGGAGGAGAAAAACAGAAGTGTCATTTTTACTTCCGTATCTTGAGACAGCTGTAAACCCTATAAAAGTATATAATAACTCATACTAGATAACATTTCACAGACAAATCCAACTTCTTACTTTCAAGCATCGTCGGTGAAGCAATAAATATATTAACATTACTTTTTCACCGCCCCTGAGAAAAAAAATGGCCGTGAGGTTTTAAGGGATCTCAAGACAACAAAATTTCCGAAAGTGCTGAAACAAGGCGGCTACTGGCTGTCATCTGTATTCCCGTTGATTCGAGCTGCTTGGAGGGGAGAGGATCGACGGAGGGAGTAATGTGTCCACATGTCTCTGCAACGTGCTAAAGTTGCTCCACGGTTTCTCCGTGTTCGTGGGACACGATTCACATTACTTAGACCTTACAAAATGTGAAGGGTAGATGATCGTCCAGGTGTCCTTTTGCCGTCTCATTCCAGTAAGTAATCTCTCCTTTCCTCTGGTGTCCTCGAAATACGTGACGTCTTCTTCTCTTTTTCAGCGTTTGTTCCGCTCGATGGTGGGGTCCGCTCTTTCGATAGAACTACGCCACTTTTCCCGATTGAATGCCTGATCGGGGTGAATGCCGGCTATTTTTGAGTCGGTATGCTGCGTGTGTAGCCAGAGCTGTATGGGACGCCCTTTTGGCCGCTTTCCTGGTACCTCGAGTTTGAGAGCAGTTTTACGGACGGTGTCAGCCTTTGCGCGGAGCACGTGCCCAAACCATCGAAGATGCGTTTTACACGATTTCTCTGCTACGGGGGCTACACCATACTTCTTGCGCACGACATCGTTACAAATGCGGTCCGCTCGCGTGACGCCCGCCGTCCAACGCAACATCTTCATCATCACCATCACACATCAAGGCGAGCCTCAACTTCTTTGGTCGCGATCCTCGGCACTATAACGCGACAGGTCGGACGATAGTACGATAGATCGTTTACTCGATACGCTCTGGCATTTTCTTGTCGCGAAGGATCCCAGACATGGATCGCCATTTAGACCACGCCGCACTCATGCGCTCACTTCCGAGTTCAGACTGCCATCGGACGCAAGTGCTGATCCGAGATACTTGAATGTTTCCGTGCGCTTGAGAACCGTATCATCGATCTCAATGGAGCCCGGCTCTTTTGGATCGGTTGTTAGGTACTCGGTTTTGTTGACGTTCAACCTGAGTCCAAACTTCGCCAGACGCTCGGCCCAAGCTTGCACCTGCTGTTCCAGTGCGCTCTTGTCTTCACAAGCAAGCATCACATCATCAGCGTAAAGCAGGGTCCAAGGCACTTCTTTCTGAAGATTTCGTGATGTGGCATCCATGATGGCAGCGAAAAGAAGTGGGGAGAGCGCAGAGCCTTGATCTACCCCAACGGTGATGGCGAACTCCGTCGAGACACCCGCTGGTGAGCGAACTTGACTCCCTGGGCATGAGTAAAGGATGCGCACCCACTCAATTAGCTCTTCGGGCACGCCGTGCCGCCTCAAAGCGTACCATATAACATCACGTGGCACACGATCGAATGCCTTCTCCAGGTCAAGAAAGCTACATGCACGGGCTTTCGCTTCTGGCGGTGTTTCTCCAGCATTAGGCGAGCGGCATGTACGGCGGCGACGGTGCTACAACCCGCCACGAAGCCACACTGATTGGTGGAAAGCTGGACGATAACACGAACGCGGGCGTCAACAATTCGCTCGAAGATTTTCATAGTGTGCGAGAGAAGGCGAATCGGACAGTAGTTCGAGCATTATGCCGGGCTGCCCTTCTTTCTCCGAGTCTTGATCTTCACGCTCTGTTGCCGGCCCTTGGGCACCTTCTTCTCTTCGACGATCTGGTTCAAAAGTTTCGTCAACCAATCCGCAGAAAACCAGCGTTGTGACTTCCATAAATCAGCTGCGATGTCGTCGGTGCCTGTTACTGTGTCGGCTTTCATCTTCCTCAGAGTGGCTTCTGTATCCTGTACGGTGATCTTCTGAACGGGACCATATGTTGGCGCGGTACAGGGTATAAAGGGATGGGCGAATTCCACCGTTGAGATGCCCTCGAAGTATTCACGCCATCGTTGCAATACCCTTTTTCGGTCCATCAGAAGGTGGCCGTTATCATCACCTATGCCGAAAAACTTCTCAATGTTTTCGGTCTGGCGATGACGAGATTTGGCAAGTCCGTACAGGTACCGCTCACCGTCGTCTTCTTGCTGATATCATCGAAGTGAGCGGCTTTACAGCAGCCACGGCCGTCTTTGCCACATTCCTCGCTTCCCGATAGTGCCGCCAGTTGTCAGCCGACTTGTGGTCGAGGAACGCGTGATAGATTATTTTCTTTTCTCGAACCTTTGCCTTGACGTCTTCTGTCCAGAGCCATGCCTCTTTGTCAATCCTTCGCCGTCCAGGCTTCGTTGTGCCGAGTTCGGAACGAGCGGCCTGAATTAAACGGCTTCGTTCCAGGTCTCCTGAACAGTTGTGATTTCAGGTAGTCGAATAAGTCACAGCTGCCAGCTGAGAAATCACAGCTGCCTCCCGCTTTTCCAGTCGCCACCATTTTATCCTTCCAGGACCGCATCGTTCTGCTTATCTCGGTCTGGGATACAAGTCTGAGCCTGCAGATCAGTGGGCGGTGCGCGCTTCCCGTTTCATAAGGTACTACCTTAGCGTCTGTCACGAGTCCTTGGTCGCCATGTCTGATGAGCACAAAGTCTATTTGTGTCCTGGTACTCTCTCTGTAGAACGTGATGAGATGGGAGTCACGTTTACGAAACTTTGTGTTCAGAATGACGAGATTATGCGACTCTGCAAACCCAAGGACTCTCTCACCATCGGCGTTCCGTGAACCGTAATCGAATCCGCCATGACAAGCATAGCCGTCTTTTGCAGTGCCCACGTGTCCGTTTAGATCGCCGGCTACAATGATACTGTCTTTTGGTGGCGCTTCAACCGTCTTCTCGCCCAGCAGAGCCCACAACTCGTCCTTGGACCTCTCAGAGCATCCAGTTTGTGGGGCATATGCAGAGAAGGAGTGGTACAGTCGTTGTTCAATCGACAATAATCTTAACATTTAAACGGTCGCCAAAACGAACTACGCTGACAATCGTATCGCGAAATCAATGAGACACGATCACGGCCACATGCTTGTAGTTTTCAGCCCACTACAAAGAACGGCTTTGAAGCCGCGGCTTAACTCTTGCGACCTGCAACCAGCCCATCTCGTCTCTTGTACGGCACGAGTCTACGCTCTAGGGCTTCTGCTAACCCATACGAGCGTTCAGTCAACGTACCAACGTTCAGCGTCGCAATGCGGGTCTTTAACACATTGCAGGTCTTTCGGCCTAGCCTGGTTGCCCCCCGATGCCGTCCTTGCAACGAGTACCCTTGCATATTTTACTCGTCGGGCCTTGCGAGTGCGCGTCGGCTCCCGCGGACGCCGTAGCATTATCTCGAAATTCATAAGGCATAGTTAAACATAATGATGTGACATGGGGTGTTCGTAAGCCGGCCGTCACGAAGGCCTATCGCCTGCTTTCGTGTTCGTCCGCGTTCTGCTCAGCCCGCAAAAGCGAGCAGGTCCCGATAGCACCACTTGAAGGAACGGGCGTCACCCCCATCGAAATACGTGATGTGCCCGGCTCAAAAGTTATTCGAACACTTGGCAAGTGCGGCTGCGAAGCTGATCTCCGACAGACTGCAAAGGTCTGGATTCGCTTCATCACTTGCTATAGCGAGAAATTTCGAGCATCTTCTATTCGATAACATGTTGATTGACATTGATAGCATGTTCATCCTGCTTTTCAGAATCCAAGTCTCTTACCAGGAAGGTTCAGGACGTGGAGCGCTTTCTGAAAACGGTTTTTTGCTTGATGTAGGGTCACGTGCATGGAGAACCAAACTGATGTTCATTTTTCCTACGCGGCTCCGGAAATACCAAAAGAGGGGTGAAAAAGACACCTATGGAAACAGGTGGTTTTTGAGCTTGTGTGAGCTCTAAATAACTTGCAACTTCGACTAGTTGCTGTGTGGAGGGGCCTTATAAAGGTACTGTTGGAGTCGATGAGAAAAATTGTTACAAATGGGGTCTCACTTGTGGCATGTGACTAAGAGTGAGCGGCTTTGAGGGGCCGGTCGGAATGGTTTCTTCTACGATCGGAGCGGTGCTCAGTAAAGATCGCATGGCCTACTGGATAGCGGGAAGGATTCTCAACCGGCCAGTGAGGGTGGGGTTGATGGTTTGTTACTCTTCGGCTTGCGAGTTTTTGCACTTTTTATGTTTCGCTGTTCTCGTTTCCATATATGTCTTATGAATTTTACTCGCATATCTACCATTTATAATCATATTCTAAATATAGGTTGTCCGGAAAGTTCTCAGCGTTTTGGGTGTTTCACTTTAAACGATCGTAACTGT
This sequence comes from Cooperia oncophora, assembly GCA_036418165.1. Taxonomy (NCBI): domain Eukaryota; kingdom Metazoa; phylum Nematoda; class Chromadorea; order Rhabditida; family Trichostrongylidae; genus Cooperia; species Cooperia oncophora. Next base: position 23,983 of record MU966986.1, on the reverse strand, counting down.
TTTAATACTCATCGGATTTAATCGAAATAGGCACCATTCGAATCAGCACGCTTTTGTCAATGTAATACCGGGCAAGAAATCCCTTCAAAGGAAAAAACTGGGTGGTCGAAAATTCACGAAATCCACTAAGGCTTTTTTGCCTGGTCCTGATTGATGAAGTATTCTCCAGCAAGGAAGTCCTGAAAATGTTAGAAAAGGTGATAGTCGGTTGGCGAAAGGTCTGAAGAATATGGCGGTTGAGGTAGAACTTCAACCCCGAATTCGTTCAATTTATTTATAGTGATTTGTGAAACGTGTGGGCGGGCGTTGTCATGCAAAGGAATCGGACCCTTTCTTTTGATAAGTTGGCTGCATCTGACAAAATTTTCGGTACAATTCGTCGATTTCTTCACGGTAGGGTTCTGCTGTGATGGTTTGGCCTGGTGATAAAAAGTTACAGTGGATCACACCAGCCGATGACCACCAAGCCGTGACCAGAATCTTTTATCGTGAGGGTTCGGCTTTGAAAATTACCTCGGTGGTTCGTCGAGATTTAACCACTGCCCGAAACGTCTCTTGTTATCGTACATGACCCATTCTTCATCACAGGTGACAACTCGGCCCAAAAACAGGTCGTTTCTGCTGCGCAAAAGCAATGCAGAAGGAACCTCGAGACGTGCTGATTCCTACCGGTCACTCCGATCGTGGGGCACTCAATTGTCGAGTTTTTCACCTTCCCAATGCGTTCCAGACCATCTGCAACAGTGGATTTGCCAACGTCTAGCTCTTCTGCTATCTCTCGAACTGTTTGGGATGGGCCAGCCTTCGAAATCCCTATAAAATCCTCGTCAGATATTGCTTTAGGTCGACCGCTATGAGGTTCACCTTCAAGGCTGGAATCTCCAGAACGAAATTTGTTGAACCATTGCCGCACAGTGCTTTCTCTAGCATTATTGGGCCCCCACACCTGGTTAATTTGTTGAGCTGTTTCGATGGCGGATTGCCCCAATTTATAGTCGAAGAAAAAAATCGTCCGAAGTGCTCTTTGCACATGCTTGAAAAAATTTTGAAAAAACGGGGTTTATGAAGCAATGGTGAAACGGCAATCATACCATCAGATAGCGCAAGAAATTCTTTACAGGATGTGCTACTGAGAAGCAAGGCAGAATGAGTTTTTAATCAGCAGTGGATGTACAAAAAATAGGTGCACAAAACGTTGAGAACTTTCCGGACAACCTAATAGTTATTCCCCATTAGTCGGTGCTATTCAACAATTTCGATTTTCACATAGCATTAGGCAAGAGCTTTTCTGGAAGTTGATATTTATATGTTATTATTCAGTGCCCTGGTCACGACTATGGCCCTTACTTTCAGCTGTAGTGCCATTTTTCGCCAATTTGGAATTTTTCACCCGCTTAACTTGTTATATACTCTAAGTTGAGGGACCTTCAGGACCATTCTGACACCAGACTGCATCGTGGCCAAAAATAAGATTTGGAATCGTGATCAGGGCCATCGATTACCCTTACAGGCGAACTTCAGGGCAAAAATTTTCGGCTATCTTGAGTTGTGGTAGACAGTTTGGTTGGCAATGGTTCCAACATCTTCGGAGCGGCGATGATGTAACGATGACGTGGCAAGCCGCCTGGCAGTCGTATCGCGGATTCGGTGGGCATGAGGTGCTGTCATGCTTGGCATAGGCCTGGGTGGCCGCAGAACACGTGAGAAACCTCGTTGAAGAAACCATATCGACGAGCCGCTCAAAGCCACTCACTTTTAATCACATGCCACAAGTATGACCCCATTTGCGACTATTTTTCTGCTCGATTACAATAGTACCTTTATAAGGTCCCTCCACACAGCAACTGGTCGAAGTTGCAAGTGATTTAGAGCTCACAGAAGCTCAAAAACCACCGGTTTCTATAGGTTTCCTTTTCACTCCTTTTTGGTATTTCCAGAGTCGCGTAGGAAAAATGAACGTCAGTTTGGTAATCCATGCACGCGACCCTACACCATGCAAAAAACCGTTTTCAAAAACTCCTCGTCCTGAACGACCTCCCCTGGTTAGGCATAGGTTAAGGCACAGAGAACTGCAGATTCAGAGGTAGGAGCGTATGTGTTTGCCTTCTGATACGGCCCGGCTGCGCCGGGCAGGCGCGGCTTCGCCGCGCGTATTTTCTTTCACATCATTAATTCATTCTTTCACATTTCTAAACTCAACTGATATCCGCCTTTTGTTCTGTACTCCCCTTTTTCCGGTGTCTGAAGCACTCTTGTACTTTACAGGTTCTTCGTCTGACTCCGCCCACCTCAGAGCAGACCCCGCCCACATTTTTGTGCCCCACAATCTTCACCGACGACCCTCTGCTGACCTTAATCCACTTTTTTCCGGTGTCTGGAGTGTTCTGGGACAGTTTTAGAGAATTTTCGTCTGGCACCGCCCACATCGGGGTGGCCCCGCCCACAATTTGTATGCCCCACATTTCTCAATCGGCGACCGCTTGCTGACCTGAATTCACTGGTCTCTGGAGTGTTCTGAAACCGAGCTACACACTTTCAAAACAAAGTCCCTGCGATTTAGGGCAAGCTCCGCCCATTGTGGGCGGGTCTCGGCACACTTTGAGCGTGTTCTATATTCGCCACATATTTGCGTTCTACACTGAGTTTTTTGCGGCTTCCAAAAGGAGCCGGGCTACTGAATTTTGCGAGAAGCACCGCCCACCTTGAGTACGCTCCGCCCATTTTGGATGTGTCTGCCACAGTTAGTCTGGCGTCTCCTTACTAACCTTATTCCCTTTTATTTTCCCCATCTTTGAGCTGCTCCGGAAGCCAATTATGAACATTTTTCTGCGAAACCCCAAATTTTCGGCGATTGCCCCGCCCACTGTGGGTGGGGCTTCCCATAGGTCAAGTGTGCTTTTTATTTCTTGTCCCATGCCCTACCCATCTCCACTTGACCCGACCTCTCCAAGTCGTTCTTCAGGTCGAACCGAATTTCCGGACAGACAAACTTACAACAGACGAAACGCTTTATATTACAGGGGGGGGGGGCAAAAAAAAAGTCATTTTGCCTCCATGACTTTATTAAATTTTTATCGGACATTTTCACTACCATATTAAAGAGCACATTAAATACTATAATGCTACTCCGCCACAGTCTTCTGGAGGAGCGCCATCGAGAGATTCGGCCGCGCGAAAGTGAGTGGGTACCGGAGTTGAGCGAGATCGTTGATTTCTCTGCCACTGTAGACCACCCTGTTGAGCTCGCGCCGCGAACCGAGTAATTGAGAGGATTAGTTCAGGACCCCTGCTTAATAACTCCATCTTTTCCAGGTACTCAACGTTCTTCCATTCCAAGTAGGCGAAAGTTTTTCCAACGCCCTTCGATTAAATGTGTTGTCACCCAGTCCTGTAGCAGTACAAAGTTTCCAAGAAGGTACGGGCGACGACATGAAGACGGGATATTCTCCTCGAGTTGCTCGATGTAGCCACCAGCGCACACCCTCAGTCTGGGGCCCACGAAGAAAATATCGGTTCATCCATTCCAGGTACGGCCGGTCCACACCATCAACCCGGCCTTGGTGAATGGGGTGAAGATGATGTCCTGGACCGTAGCAACGTGCCGGAGCTCTCGATGTTTGAGGTCTTGCAGATCAAGAGTACTGGTCTCCAGGTAGCTGTCCATGGGTGATTCCATTCAAGAAGTTCCGCAGCTGTTTGGAGGCCACGTGAATTCCAAAGGCGTTCTCCACTCAGGCCGCGACTGGAGATGACTTCATATTTTGGTGTACATGAAGGTGAATGGCGGCAGCTGGCTCCTGCTTATAGAGGAAGATTTTGGGTATCTTCCGCCCTGGTACTCATATCCACTTTCTCTATCTGGGCTGCGAAAACTTCGCTCATATGTGACTCGGCCGGAATGACTTTTTTTTTGGCCCCCTTGTATATGGGGTGATCTTTAAGCTGCTCGGAAGCGAATTAAGAACATTTTTCTGCGAAACCCCAAATTTTTGGCGAGTGCCCCGCCCACTGTGGGCGGGGCTTCCCATAGGTCAAGTGTGCTTTTTATTTCTTGTCCCATGCCCTACCTATCTCCACCTTGACCCGACCTCTCCAAGTCGTTCTTCAGGTCGAACCGAATTTCCGGACAGACAAACTTACAAACAGACGAAGCGCGTTATATATACGGGGTGATATTTGGGTCGTCTTCTTCGTTCTTTCTCAATATTGTTGACTTCTTCCAGAGCTTTCTGCTGAGCTCTAGTGTTAGGTCGTTCATCGTGCATCACATTTCTTTTCCGACCCAAGTACGTGTACATTGCTGTTTATGTGAATTTCGGCGAATGACAAAATGTCGTAGCGCTTGCGTAGGACAGTTCCTTCGGCTGCCCAGAACCATTGAATTCGCACGGGTTTATGTTGGGCTAATGAGCCGACTGAACCTAGGTCAATGAGCCGAATGAGCCGACTGAACCTAGGTCACTTAGGTCAATTTTGCACGGGTCACTTAACCTATTTGAGACTCAGCGTTATCATAAAGAAGGTGCTCAAAAGTTCGTCAGGCCGTTTTTCTCGAGTGGCTTCCGCAAGTTTCTGCAGCTGACCAACGTAATAGGAAGCGGTGACGGTGTGGACTTGCTTGAGCAGTTCATGGTGCAGCATTCCTTTTGAATCCCAGAAGCAGCAAAGGAGAATCTTCTTGGGGTACAGGTCGGATTTGGCTTGCGTCGGCGGCTGTTCTCCTCGCGGGAGCCAGACGGCGCGGTGCTTGTTAGCGTCGTAGAGGATCCAGCTATCATCTCTAGTAACTAGGTCCTCCAGAAACTCCTTGCGATGTGGGCGAAGAAGGAGAGACTGACAAATGGATACCCGGGTGTACCGCGTGCTATCGGTCAAGACATGAGGTATCCATCGAGTCAGCACTTTTCTGTAACCGAAATCCTGAAGACGACCGGCGACTGCTGATTGGGCGCACCCAAGTCTCGTCGCAAGACTGCGGGTGTTAACTTCCGGATCCTATTTGACGGCCTCGAAAATGTCCCCCTCTCCCCACTCCCCCTTACGCTATTGATGTTGCGAACGGTTGCCGTCGCTCCAATGCCGCGGCGCCACTCGTAGAAGTTGATGTATCGAACATGGTCTCGTGCAATTGACATCGTGATTTAAGCCCAAGGAGGAAGCGTACTTATGTGTACCCCTTACGGAGAAGGTTCTAAAATGTTTTACACTACCACGTGGTAGATCATTGGTATCGATCAAGAATGGAAATTTCTGGAACTTTCAAAAAACCCTATCAAAAGTTCTTGATCAATCTGATAACTTAGGGAAGCAAGTGTCTGGTAAAACACGAGTCCTCTTTACATTTCAGCCACAGTGCACTATCATCAAAGCCCGTTGTTTGTTAACTGGCATGACTGTCTCTTTATTACTGTGAAGTTCCAGGTCAAGTGGTGACGTTAAGGCTGCCGTGAAACTGCAAAAGTTAATACAGTCGTCCTTTCCTCGTCTCTCCAAATACAAGCAACGATTCGCGTGGGCAGCTAGGTCGTCGGTTGTTCCTGTTCTATGTTTTGATTTTTATTCTATGGTTTGATTGGTTTCTGTCCTATGATTCTATGATTCGGTTTTCGTATCAAATAATTGATGAGTGTTTTTCTTCAGACCACTGCTCGAGGAAAAGCTCACTAGAGCGGCATCACATTCCCGATTCACCAAAGGGTTCAGTACAATGCAATTGTTTCGTTGTGATAGTAACAGACTCATTGACCAGGATCTTCAGAAGTATCTCAACGATTTTGCGAAGTGCGTTTGATCCATCTCATTTCTTTCTTTTTGATACTGCTTTTTTTTGATCAATCACGATGAGATATTCTCGATATCCTACGTCACACAAAGACAGTATTTCTGATTTTACGGCCTTTGATGCAGCTGATTGGAATCCACTTTTTCGCTCGGAAGCCTCTTATTTTTCTTAGTCATTGTTGATAAGCTAAATATAAAAGAGCTCGATGAATTCCGTCGTAGATCTCTCTAATATAAAAGAGCTCGATGAATTCCGTCGTAGATCTCTCTAAAGCTGCGTTTATACTTTGCGGCAGCGTAGCGTAGCGTAGTGTAGCGCTTCCAGCGTACGCCAGCGGCAGTGCCGGGGAGAGGACGGATATCGATCCAGCGTCACCAGCGTAACGCTGGCGTACGCTAGCGTTACGCCAGCGTTTCACCAGCGTTTTGCTAGCGTTTGCGAGTAAGGCTTAGAGCAACAGATTAGTGTTAGGACAGCTCTTAGCGAATTTCTCGAGCAGCATCAGCAGCTCTGATACCTCTGTTGAAAGCGAAAAGGAGGAGGTGTCTGAAGTGCTGATGCTTATCGACCTGACATTCCATATTATCCACCTGAAAAACGAGCTTCATCAAACGGATTTTTCAAATAACAGCAACGCAGTGTTATAGAGCACGAAATTGGTTATCAGAACATATAGAACGCATTAGCGAAACATTCAAATGTTAGCATAAAATTCGTGGAGAACGGGAACTAGTTCTCAACGACTTCGCGTTCCGTAATGATAACCTCAACTTTACGCAAAGCAAACACCTCTGGAGAACAGATTTCTATAGCAGTCTTATAAAGCACGAAATTTGCTATCACAACATCAAAACATATCAGCGAAACATTCGAATATTGGCATAAAATTTTAGGTGGAACAGACGTGAGTTGCCCAATATCGGCGAGATGAAGGTTGCCAACTTTGAAATTCATGAAATTCGTTATGAAGCGTCCTATGGAGATTCTCTTGCTGAGACTTCTAGCTCAACCTTTTCCAAATGTATAGAGCCGCTTAAATGATTTTAGCACTTCGAGTAGAAGTAAATAGAGGCATTTGTCGAAGGTGTTAATTTTCGCTGACTTCGCTTTCAACTTCAACGACTGAAAATTCCACAAAAATTATTCCCTCAGCCGAAGCCATTCTAATATTCTAAAACTACGTGAAGTTTCCTATTAGATGATATCAAGCTTGCTAGCAAAACATTTCATCTTTGGAACGAAATTTCCGGCTGAAAAAAACGAAAGTACTTATGTGCCAACCCAATATCTTTCAAGATTATAGATATAGGACCACTGGCGTATCCGGTCGCTAGATGGGTCAAGCACGTTTCACGGGCGGCTTATGACGGCTATTGCGCCGTTGGGAATTGCTTTTGAAATGGGGTAACCCCGAAATTGCGAACCTGACCGCCTAAGCAAGAAAGAAATTCTATTTATCGGGTTATCGCCGAATGTGTCTCACTAGTCCGGGAGGCATGTGCTTCATGTTCGAGACTTGTTCGGAGTCAAGTTCTTCGTCATAGTTTCGTAAGTAGGCACTATTGAACTACTCCTATCCCGAAAAAACTCAAAAAATTTTTTCGCTGAAACGTTGCCTATAGATGTGATTCGATGCGCTGATCACGAATATCACATCTGCTGGCGTCATTTGGCGCCATTATGCGCCAGTTTGGCGTTCACCACTTTTGTCACCAAAGTCGATGAAAACTTGCATATAGGGGTTAACCGACATCCTAATTACGAATATCGCACTGGTTTTGAGCGCTGGCGCGATTTGGCTTCACTATGCGTTAATATGGTGCCAAATTGGCTCGTAATGGCGCTGAATGGCGCGGCGCCAAAAATAAACGTTGGAATCGTAATCAGGACCTCAATTAACCCCTCTATGCAAGTTTTCTCGACTTTGGTGACAAAAGTGGTGGACGCCAAATTGGCGCATAATGGCGCCAAATGACGTCAGCGCTCAAAACGAATGTGATATTCGTGATCAGGATATCGAATTACACCTATAGGCAACGTTTCAGCGAAAATTTTTTTTAAGTTTTGGGGTAGGAATAGTACAAGCCTGTAAGTATGATGAAGAAGTGACGAAACACGACAGCACTTGTTCGAATACTCCAACTACTCGTAAATGATTCTCCGGTGGTCGCTGCTCACCGGATGCGGCCGGGTTAGATAAAAATGGTACGATCACACCTACGCTAATTATGCCTCGCTTATGCCTTGCCCCTAGGTGCGAGACATCATTAACGAGGTGCGAAGCGACCTCATTAAGCAGGGGGAAATCGTGCTCCAATGCCAAGTGACCTCATTCAATGAGAGTCATTGAGTTATCGAAATCGGAATAAATCGAGTGAAAACTAAGCTATCAGGGAATCAAAAAATTTCTGATTCCCGTTCTTATGCGTATGAAACCTTTCCAGGGTTCCCTCAGACATCGTGCCCCACTCCTCTGTATGTAACACCGCCACCAGCACCTTCGTACGACGTAGGGCTTGCACCACCACATAGTTCCCCCCCCGCGCCGGCACCTTTCTACTACGTCGCTCGGGATCCAACATACACCGTTACTCCTGTACCAGAAACTTCTTAATTAGTGGAGCCCTTCTCTTCATACACTTTTTCCACCTCCGGGGCAACTTCCTCTTCAGCAACACCCACGCTAAGGCAGTGCGAAAGGTGTACATGGTGAGGAAACAGAAATCTGAGGAAATGGCAAAGTATGACACCTTTCAGATCCCTTTCTTCATTGCACCTCTCAAAGACACGGTACTTATTTTCAGATTCAACGAACTTTATCAGCAGGGAGTATCTAGTGCCCAAATAGAGTGCTACTGCATAAAAATGTCTCAATTCGTCACAAACAAAACTGTATAATACATTTGTTAATTATTGATAATAAGTAGTACACTTGTTCTTGTTTAAGTGAATATAATAATAATAAACTAATAATAATAATAATAATTAATAATAATAATAATAAATATATGAAATATATGGCAATCTTTTTTTACCCACTTTATCCGAAATCTTGCAATGGATTTATTCCGATTTGGATAGCTTAGTAGCTTTTCCTTGAAGTGAGGTCAGCTGCAGTTGAGTACGACGTGCCTCGGCTAATGAGGTCGCTTCGCACCTCGCTGATCGGCTTAATGAAGTTTCTTCGCACCTCGCTAATTATGCCTCGAATCCAGGCGCGAGAAGTCGTTAACGAAGTGCGATCGTACCATTGTTATCCTACCCGATGCGGCCGCGCCGTTTACTGAACGCGTCATGAAAACGATCCAAACGTTTCCCATTTATTCTCTTGAGATTTTTCCTTTTAGGATGGAGAGGACTGGCAAGTCGGTTCTTCCTAATTCTTCGGTGGCAGTGAAAGTCGAAGTTTTGTCGTCAGAAGACGAATTGCAGTGTAAGAGAATTTTCTGAAACTTAAAGTCTCTAATCTGTGTCCACGAAATATAAATTAGCTTACCATGTCCTGTCTATCACAAGGATGCATGCAGAAGTAAGAGAAGCGACATATTGGAAGAGGCAGAACAGAGGCCGAAGTTCTCATGCTAAAACAATAAATGCTCTTTAATGCGTCTTGGAGAGCCAATCTCGAATCGACTTCATATTTATCAAACAGTTTTCGGTTGTAGTGGGCTTTGCTTGCAGAGCTCTCTTGTGGTAGGCACACGGTTGCAGATTCTCGCTAAACAAATTTTTTTCGCTTACATCGCTAATACATTGGTGCTTGCTTATTCGTTACTTTACGCGAGCACTTCCTACCATCCTAGGGGGTCTCCAGGCTCAACGGTATGCGGTGTTCGTGTTCAAGGGATCAAATCTATCCAGGGCACAATCTTCGTTCAACATGTGAGCTTTTCACCTAAATTCGTACACGCTTTCCTCTGTAATGATTAGTTATGCCCGTGAGCGGCCATCATAATTTAGTGGTGTTAAATTGGCGGGAAAACCCCTTACTTTCTGGAAAAATTGTTCAGGAAAGAAGTCAGAACGCATTTCAAAGGTTTTCGCCTCTGTTTATTGAGTGTATTGCGACTTTTCTGCGGTCGTGTGTTTTACAGTCTCGTAGAACCTTTCAGAGCTTGAAGCTACGCTGTGGCTGAGAGATGGACCTGGCTAATTCGATAACAATCGATGTGATCTTGGAGACAAACGCTAATTTCGTTCATAGCACTTTCTCCGAAATGTGCCAATAAGTCTTCACGAGCTGGTTGTACGTAGGAATGTGTCCGAGGGGTCAAGTGCATATTTCGCGTCCGTAAGTTGTGGGTAGAAGGGCACATACATGAGTGCTGTGAGTGCTGATTGAATTTCCAGTGAAGAAAGCAGCGAAAGAAACCTTCAAAAAAAAGTCAAAAGAAGGCACTATAAATTTTCACTGCTGGACGCCTATGCGAACAAAACAAAACAGAAAGACGCTGAACACGCTGGCGATGGACCAGACAACATAGGCCGCAGAGCCCCCACTCAACAAAAATAGGAAAAGCGACCACTAATTCAGCAGAAGTCTTGCGTTCATGAGCAGGCTTTTCTGGTAAAAGTGATGTTTCTCAACCAGAAGTGGGATCCCACACCATCTCATGCAATGGACTGCAGACTCTGTCTTGAAGGAGTCGCGTCAGGGCGGCGATCAGAACCTTGAACGTAACACATCCTAACCTCTTCACGTTTACTACCTTCGCTTTAGCAACGGCTCTTTGCAGTTAGGTGTCGACCAATTTAAAAGCCTCTTCGGTTCCAGTTATATCTCATGCTCGTGACACAGAGATTTGCGGATGGGCTGTTTCCACATAAAGCAGACTCGAGCAGCACTGCTGTCCAGGCACGCCTGGCGTACGTTTTTGTTCGCTTAGTTTTATACGGGATCTCGGATGGTGGACTTTCTTTCTGGATCAGCAGAGCAACCATCATCATTAACGCGTTAGCGACAACGCGGTTTTTGTCCGTTTTTGAAATTTAGGTTATAGTGCTAAGGTAGTGCATCTTAGCATTGAGACGCATTGTTGGCAACGTGATAAGAATGGAAGCTGATCCGTTGAGCACATGCTCAATCCTGCTGTTCCAGAAGTGCAGCGACAGCGATGAGAAACGACCGATTCCGTTTCTAAGTCAACGCTAAATATCGGTCTTAATATGTTATCTAACTCTGAGGGAAATTAGGAGCAAAAAAAGGATTTCCGCTGGAAACTACTGTGTCTGTCTTCTTCTTCTTCTTCTTCTTCTTCTTCTTCTTCTTCTATTTCTTCTCTCTTCTTCTTCTTCTTTCTTCTTCTTCTTCTTTTTCTTCTTTTTTTTTTCTTCTTCTCTTCTTCTTCTTCTTCTTCCTTCTTCTTCATCTTCAGAAGACTGCTTCATTACTGCATCAATATCTACGGCATCTCTTTGAGGTCCACGTGAAGCCTTTTTTCGTACCCGTCTGATTTATCTTAGCGTTGGCTTAGCAAGCAGCGTTTCTCTTTGGACGAACCCGCGAAGCTCAGGTGCATTCGAGTGAATCATTCAGGTTCTCATCGCCATTCCATGTGTATACCAAGGAATTCTTATGATCGTCAATGATCTGCGAAAAATAAGGGCTACCTCTGCGAACACGATCACCTTAGCTGTAGCAGACCGATGCAACTCACATGGACACATCGGGGAAAGTATTCCAGCAAGCAAGTTCACGGAGATGGTTTATCGTAGTCATAGGGGTAAGCTCTCAGCACAAGTTGTTGCCGACTTATGATCGGTAGCGCCACCCCCCCCCCCTCTTGCTTCCAGTCTGAGTAACTGTTAGGTTGTCTCAAAAGTTCGTAACATTTTCCAAGTTTTTTTTTTCGAGACAAGTGAATCAGTAAAGTCTAAGCAGCCCAGATAGAAGATGTGGATACGTGCACCAGGGCGGTAGACACCCAAGATATTCCTCGATAAGCAGGAGCAGCTCTCGTCCATCACCTTCATGCACACCAAAATATGAAGTCATCTCCAATTGTAGCCAAACTGAAAAAGATCCATGGAATTTACGTCACCTCTAAACGGCTGCGAAAGCTCTTGCGCGGAGTCACTCATGAACAGCTACCTGGAGACCAGCACTCTTGATCTGGAAGACCTTCAACATCGAGCAGTTATCACAAGCTCGCTACGGTTCAGGACAGCATCTTTACCGCAGTCGCCAAGGCGCGAGATGATGGTGTGGACTGGAATTACCTTGAATGGGAAGACCGATATTTTCTTCGTGCACTTCGGAATGGAAGTGAGCGCCGACGGTTACATAGAGCAACGGAGAATATCTTGCCTTTATGTCGTAGCTTGTACCATCTTGGAAACTTTCGTGCTACTACAGGACTGGTGCCAGCACGTTTAATCGGAAGGCGTTGGGAAAACTTTCGCCCATTCGCAATCGAAGGGCGTTGAGAACGAGAACAAGAAGGAATATCTAAGTGTGTCATCTGACCTAAATCCCCTCGTTTACCGGGCTCGAGCGGAGCTCAACAGGGTGGCCTACAGTGGTGGAGAAATCAATGATCTCGCTGAACTCAGGCACCGAATCACGGTCGCGTGGCAGTATCTCTAGATGGCGTTCGTCCAGAAGGCTGTGGCGGAGTTTAGTGATAGTGTACAATATGTTGTTGAATTTGATGGTCGAAACGTGCAACCAGAATCTGAGGAAACTGACTTGAGGTGCCTTGAAAATCGAGGAAGAACCCCGTCCTGTATATATACCATTTTCACTTTAAATTCACCACTTTTTGAACCAAATTCACTACTTTTCAAGTCAAATTCACCACTCTTTCTATACCAGACAGTTCGCCAACCAGATCACGCCAGACACCACTGCGAATAATGGACGGCCTACTTGTCAGCGCGGACACAGATTTTCAACACATGGCCGACACCATCCACACCGGTTTGCTGCGAACTTTGAACTTTCATAACTTTTTCAACTTCACATCCACTCTTTGCATAACGAGGATACTCGTAACCGCGCAATTGTGCACCGGCAGTTCAGGTGCCGCCTCCGACCACGCCCACCTGCTTTTTGCTAATTTTTGCATTTTTTCAGAATTTTTGCATTTTTGGATGAAGCCCCGCCCACTGTGAAAGGCTCCGCCCATTTTGAAGGCTCCCCACCCACTTTCGAAAAAAAGGTGCAAGTCGGCAGTATAGAGCCTTCGCTTGCATGGCTAGGATATTGCTGGCCATTCGGAACAAACTTTGCCTGATTTTGTTCCGAGTGACGGACGAGACCCTAGTATGCAAACCAAGGCTCTATACTGCGGTACCATTTCTGAAAAGTGGGCATTTCTCCGAAGTGAGCGGGGCCTCTCACGGTGGGCGGGGCTTCGTGGAGCAGTGCAAAAATGCCAAAATTTTGAAAAAATATCAAAATTCCGCAAGAAACAAGTGGGCGTGGCCAAGGGGCGGGGCCTAAGTTGCCGGTGCATGCGCGGGTACGAGTGTCTTCATTGTGCGAAGAGTGATGTGAAGTTAAGAAGTTGAAAAGGTTATGAAATTTCGAAGCTCGCAACAAGTCCTTTAACACATTGACAACCGCGTGATTCGCATCCAATGCGCGCTTTGTATTCCGCGTGGGACCACGCGAATTGTATACGAATCACGGTGAACAAATCCATCTTTCAGTAGTGCATGATATTGTTTAGTTTCTCCTATTCATTCTTCCAGTCCTTTGTATACTCGTACAGCGCGTGGTCCCTGGAATAGCTCAGTACACAATAGTTTAGCAAAGACTTTTTGAGGAAACATCATTCTTTGCCTGAATTGTTTTGCTCCTTTACTCTGGATTGGTTTGCTTATTTTGCCAACAAGTACAGACGCTTACGATATTGATAATGATGAAAAAATATAAGGTGAAGGATTCTGAATCCTATAGAAAGGGCGATTTGCTTTTTTATGAATTGTCGGTTACATACTATTTCCTGGCAGTGGTGCGAAGAAAGCTGACCAGCCCAGATTTTTCCGTGGTAAATAATTGACTTACTTCTTAACTGCTTTAAAAACTTGGTTTTTTGATCCAATCTTCTAGAAAAGCGCTTCGTGGGACGGCCTGAAGTGTACGCATGCCGCGCTTGTGCCGTCCAAGAAAGCGCGCCGGTCCCACGTGGCCGAAACGTAAAAACCTGCGCGGTCGTCAACGTGTTAAAGAATGGGCGGTGTCGGCCATGTGTCGATGTGTTGAAAAATCTATGGGCGCGTTGACAAATGGGCGTGACCGTCGGGGAGGGGCTCGCAGTGGGGCCTGGCGCGGTGTGGTTGGTGAATTGCCTGGTCCTAAAAGAGTGGTCAATTTGGTTTGAAATGTGGTGAATTTGAAGTGAAAATTTTACATATTACCTTCATGGGCAAATTGTTGCCAGCGACCTAGCAGAACGTGGTTGCCTTGGTTCCATTGCTTTTTGGTCCCATGTCGGGGAAGGCAACGGGGTTAGTTTTGAAATACCTTCGAGAATATTATTTTTCGCCCAGAAGCTGGTCGTCGAGGGATTAGTTTACAAGAGAATCAGAAAGAGCTAAATCAGGGCTACACGAAGACTGTGATGGAATTCAATAGCTAAGCTTCAAGATCCCGAGCAGTGCCATTTTCGAAATATGTGACCCTGTTCTGTGGTGGAGTAGGCAGACATTGCTTGGTTGTGGGACCGAATGATGGGGGTTTTCATCCTCCCTTTGCAGTTAATTACACGAGGACTCGCTGGTTAGCAAAGCGTTTAGAGTAAGAAACTCCCTGCAGTAAACCCCATGATTGATTTACCACACGCATAGTATCCCTTCCTACAGTATCGACGAGATTGCACGAACGGTTCTGCCCTTCCTGGGTTATCTAGCCACTGGCACCAGTTTGTATGGCGGGAGCGGAAGAGAAGTTTTAGACGTACCCACATGCTATTCCCCTTGAGTATTGGTCAACACATGAGAAAACTTTGACCGAACTTTGGTACTTTCTTGAGGGAGTGAGGACCTATTAGGTTGTTGCATAAGTTCTTATACACGTGTTTGGTCCTCTCCTTTATCGTTTGCGTGGATGTTGGTATTACGTCATCACGCTGTTGCGTGACGTGTACATTATACTCTTTCATTACACTAGCTATCACTCACCGAGCTTGCATTTGCAGTACACAATGTCGCACAATTTGCACTGTGACAAAACGTACCTGCGCCACTGTTTGGTTTTGCTCCACGATTTCGGCTGGAATGCAAAGGAAGCCCATACCAAGCTGGTGGATACATACGGTGAGGACGTCATCTCTTACATGACATGCAAGAATTGGTTCGCCAAATTCAAGAAAGGAGACTTTCTCTCGAAGATGCTCCGAGGTCGGGTCGGCCGATGGAGTTGGATTTGGAAGTACTACGTTCCACCGTGGAGGAGGACCCGTACCTCACCACCAGAGAAATGGCGACCATGCTTAGCTATGATCATTCGACGGTTGCACGTGGACTAGAAAAGCTCGGCAAGGTAGCAAAGCTTGGTCGATGGGTCCCACATGAACTGTCCGCTTATGACCTCTCCAGGAGGGTGACCACCTGCACTTCTCTCCTCACTTTCCAGAAGAGGCTTCACTTTCTCAACTCGATGATCACTGGAGATGAGAAGTGGGTCCTCTAGGATGACCCTGTGAGGAAGCGGCAGTGGGTCGACAAAGGAGAACAGCCAGAAGCCACCCCAAAGGCCGACCACCCCAAAAGGTTCTCCTGTCCTGTTGGTGGTCCAGAAGAGGCATGGAGTACTGGGAGCTGCTGGAGAAGGGACAGACGATTGACGCTTCCACATACGCGACCCAGCTGCGGAAATTGAAAGATCACGTTGACCGTACTCGTGGAAGGAATGGGGAAACCTACTTCCACCATGACAACGCCCGACCCCACACTGCAAAGGCGACCCAGGTCGAGCTGGAGAAGTACGGGTGGCTGATGGTCGCCCACCCTCCCTACAGCCCTGCCTTCGCTCCCTCTGACTACTGGCTGTTCAGCCACCTGCAGCGCTATCTGGACGGAAAAAAACTTCGAAACAAAGGATCAGGTCAGAAAGGCGCTCGACGACTTCTACAAGTCCCAGCCTCCGTCGTTCTGGAAGGATGGAATCGACAAGCTGCCTGAGCGCTGGCGTCGTATAGTGAATGGTGATGGTGCATACCTCTAATCTCCAGGCTTTCGTTTTTGAGATATTTACAAAAAAGTTGTGTATAAGAACTTATGGAACAACCCAATATGTCATTTCTGCTTTTGGAACAATCAAGTGTAAGGACGAGATAGCGAGTTGATTTGTACTAACTGGTTTGAATCAAGGGACACAGTAGGTCCAAATCCAAGGCAGATTTCCTCCCTGAACGTGGTTTGTCCCCCAGGTAGAAGCCACTTGAGCGAAGCGATCGGACCATTCTGACCTCGTACTGTGGAATGTATATCAGGACCTAACTGGGACCAAGTGCCATGTGGCTTCAGCCATGTTGTGACTCGGAGGAGATCCGTAGCGAAGTGTGAGAAAAATTATGATTTTTCATTTACCGTTTTGGATATGACAGTAGCGACTTGCGAGAGACGGTAAAGCGACTGTGGGAGGCTCACCTAAGGCTGCGTTTCTTTGCGGCAGCGTAGCGTAGCGCAGCGTAGCGTAGCGCTTCCAGCCGCCAGCGGCAGTGTCGGGGAAAGGATGGTGCGTGCGCTGGTGACGCTGGGATCTAGCGTTACCAGCGTCACCAGCGCACGCTGACGTATGCTAGCGGCACGCTAGCGCACGCTGGCGTAGCGAGGGCACGGGAAGCATAGCTATCGATCTAGCTTCGACTCTGTACTATGTACTTTGTACCGTCCTACTATCACTACTCTCTAGCCCCGTCGCTGCAAGCGCTGAGAAAACGCTGGAGAAACGCTGGTGAAGCTAGATCGATAGCTATACTTCCCGTGCCCTCGCTACGCCAGCGTGCGCTAGCGTGCCCCCAGCGCACGCTAGCGTGCCGCTGGCGTACGTCAGCGTGCGCTGGTGACGCTGGGAACGCTAGACCGATATCCATCCTTTCCCCGTCACTGCCGCTGGCGTACGCTGGTAGCGCTACGCTACGCTGCCGCAAAGTATAAACGCAGCCTAACACACTTCCCATAAACCGCGTAACTGAATATGAAATAGCTGCGGAAAGATTGATACGAGATTCGTAAATGTCACGAACTTTTGGGAAAACCTATCAATTATTTTTGTTTGGCTGTAGCCGAGCAATACGTTGCATAACATCACGTGGAATATCTCCAGCCTTCAGGTACTAGCATCAACGACATACGTGGCACGGTTAATAAATCACTCCTGAATACAACAGATGTTAGCTATACGACATCAACATAGCGGACGAGTCTTCTTGACTGGACGATTCTCTCGGACCTGCTGACATCGCCAGAAACTCGACTCAGTCACTTTCACGCCAATCTAGTAGGGTTTGGCGAACACATCATGTCCCTCTCAGATGTGTTGACAGATACCGAGAATTCTGTTGTCACCAGCCGGTTTCGCCGGCGCGCATTCTTCTGAGATACAGCACGGCTTCGCCGGGCGGGCGCGGTTCCATCACGCTTGCCTTCTTTCACACATTTCAGTGCCCGCCTAGTATCCGGCTTTTCTTCCTGAACGGACGATCAACATTATTTTACCAAAAGCATCATACCTGCTATTTTCAACTTTATTACGGTGCATGAAATGGTGGAAAGGAGCATTGATCAAATGGACATATGAGAGGAAAGCTGGGTATTAGTCGAGTATTTTGTCATACGAATGCAGGTAGGCGCAATGGAGCCATGCCCCGCAAAGCCGTGCAGTATGACATGGAGGTCTGGTGTGCCTGGAATGCTCTGGAACCGTTAGGAATTATTAAGGCTGGCCCCGCTCACCTTGACGCACGCTCCACACACAACAGGTATGCATTACCCTTGTGAACCCGTTAACCTTTTACGACCTTAAATCACTTTTTACCGGTATCTGGAGTGCTCTGGTTTCTGAATTTTTCAAATTGGACACACCCACCTCGGGGCACACTCCGCCCACAACGTATGCCTCCGCTTCTCAACTGATAACACCCCCCCCTGGTCTTAAACTACTTTTTCGCGGTGTCTTGAGTGCTCTGGACAGCTTTACGATTTTTTTATCTGGCTCCATCCACCTCGGGGCACGCTCCGCCCACAACGTAAGCCTCGTTCTTCTCAGCTGTATTGTGTCCTTGCGAATAGGCAGCAGCAGAACATTTATTGGAAGACAGTAGAATAACAGCTAACAAAATGATCCGTTTATATACTGCTCTGCCTGGTCAAGTTTCCCAGTCAAACCAGGCAGATCTATGACAACAGCAGATCAAATACCTACGTCTAAAAGATCACGGTGTCCCCCAACACCTCCCCCCCTAAGATTGACGGCTGCCGTACGATTTGGCGTACGGGTCAATCTGAAGAAATTCTGGAGGGCGACGAATGCGGCTTGATCGTCGTCTGGCAGCGGCTGGAGGCACTGTAGTCGTTCTTGTTGGAGCAGCAGCAACTGTTGAAGACTGAGATGTTGTCGAAGTCGTTAAAGATGAAGGCGATGTGGCGTTGAATGGTCAGTCGGAGGCGCTCATCAGCTCTTCTGTGGCTTCTATAGATGCTCGTGGAAGGAGCTGGTCGGCGTGGCGTCTCCATATGAATCCATTGACTTGAACGCCGTAGATAGTGCGTCCACGTCGGCATGGGATCCGTCCTTGAGTCTATCTAGGTTGTGCAGATCGGTAGTCGCGAAGGTAGACCATATCTCCCGGGTGAAACGTCCTGGGTTTGGCTCCATATTGGCGGTTAAACTGCTTTTCCATTTCGTGAACACAACACGTTCTTCTTTGTTAGCAGATCCAGTGTGTTGCGAAGGCCTCTCCCGAGGAAGTTTCTGCGGGACACCTTCCACTGGGCGAAGCGGTGCATGGCATATTGCGGTATGTAAAGAGGAATGTTGGAGAGCTTCGACGGTCGGTCTGTGCTTCCTCAGCTTCCCGAGCGTGGGCTTAAATGTGTCGTCGAAGCGCTCAGTTTGTCATGCTCGATTCCTTTCTTCATGCAAAAATCCTGGAATTCGGCAGCGGTGAACTGAGTTCCGTTATCTGAAACGATGATGCGAGGAAATCGGAATTGAGCGAACAAGCGACGGAGTTCCTTCAGTGTGGCGATGCTTTTTGTGGAAGTAATTGAGATGACTTCTGGCCATTTGGAGAATGCGTCGACGACCACCAGGTACGACATTCCATCGATCGGGCCGGCGAAGTCGATGTGGATCCGGCTCCATGGCGCATCCGAACGAGGTCAAGAGCAGAGCGTGTTCTCGACGGGCGACTTGGCGGCTTCTTGGCAATCGTTGCAGGCACGGACGAGTTTCTCCGAATCCTCGTTGATCCACGGGCGAGTGCTTTCATTCGGTTCACTCCTGGATGTCCCTCGGGTAGCATTTTCAGAACAGACGGTTGGAGTGCTGGCGGGATGACGATGCGGCTTCCAAGGAGCATCGTTGTGTTGAGAGTTCTTTGAGTAGATGGGCGTACCTCGCAACGGTACGTGATGGTTTCTTCGGCCAGCTGTTGTGAGCGATGTGGTCCATCACTTGACGGAGGCAGTCGTCTTCAGATGTTGCATGGGCTTGCAGTGACCGGTAAGCGGCTTGCGTTCTCGGCGAAGATAGTGTTAACTTCCTTGGCGATATTCTCGATGATAACGTCTTCTTCCGGTGGCGATTGCATGGCGATGAGACGGGACAATGCGTCGATTTCTCCGAAGCTTGCGGTGTCTGATGATGATACTTGATGTCGAAATTGTAGGCGAGCATCGTGAGTCTCCATCGTTGCAGTCGGTTCGCGGAATAAGCCGGAACTCCTTCCTTTGATCCGAATATCGCCAGAAGTGGCTTGTGGTCCGTGAGCAGGTGAAGCGGCGCTCGTAGATATAGCGATGGAATTTCTGGACAGCGTATACGAGCGCCAGATCTTTTTCCACTTGCCCATAGTTCTTCTCCGCCGTGGTGAGAGAGCGAGTGGCGTGATAGACAGCTTTTTCTTTTCCGTCTTGGTAGCGATGAGAAATAACTGCTCCGATCCCATAGTCTGAAGCGTCGGCCGCGACGATGATGGGCAGCTTGGGGTCACAGTGAGCTAGGAGCAGGTCCGAAGCGAGCACTTTCTTGGAGCGTTCAAAAGCGGCTTCACATTCGGAGTTCCAGTTGAACGGATCTTCCTTCTTGAGTAGTGCGTCGAGCGGTGCGCGGAGCTGGCGCATCTCCGGAACGAATGCTCTGTAGTGATTGATGAGTCCGAGGAATGACCGGACCTGGGCGGTATCCTTCGGTGTTGACATCTTGGTGATGCGTCGATCTTCTTCGGATCGGGTCGGCGTCCGGCAGCAGTGACGATGTTTCCAAGGTAGGTGAGTTGTATCATCAGGAAATGGCATTTGTCAATGCGAACGCGGAAGGCTTCCAGGTCGGCTATGGGCTCGAAGAGGATGCGGCCGGTGACGATGACGTCGTCGAGCTAGGCAGCAACGCCGTTGAGTCCATCGATCAGTCGATGATCTGCTGGAAGTTGCCAGGAGCTGACTTGACTTTGAACGGTAGGCGGCTGTACCGATAGAGTCCTCTGTGCGTGTTGATGGTGAGGAGCTCTTCGGAATCATCATCGACTTCGACCTGTAGATAAGCGGCGGCGAAGTCGAGTTGTGAAAAGACGGTTCCGTCATTGAGTTTCGTGAAAACATCCTTCGCAGTGGGTAGTGGATGCCTGTACAACAGCAGTGCGTCGTTGACTCTTGTCGAGAAAGCGGCGCAAAGTCGAATGCTACCATTGGCCTTAATTACTACAACGATCGGTGCAGCCCATCGTGAGTGATCGACAGCGGAGATGACGTTCTGTGCTATGACACGGTCGATCTCGGCGTCGACAAGCGGTATGGAGACGTAGAACCGGTCTCTCCTTGATGAAGACTGGGCGAGCATCGGGCTTAAGGTAAGTGTCGTCTTGGTCCAGGTGCAGTATCCAAGTCCGGGCTTGAAGACATCCATGAACTGGTGCTTCAGCTTGGCGATTTCTGGTTCCGGAGGGCCTCGTTGTTCAGAGTTTGGACCATCTGCACTTTGAATCTCCTCAAAACATGGTCGAAGTCTGGAATCTGCTCGATCCATGTGATGCCGAGAAGGTCGTTGTCGTCGGAGACATAGCAGGGCCATTTCCGGGAAGAGCCTTCCCTCGATTGTCCATGACCACGAAAGCGGCTCCTAAGCTTCCGTGAATTGGTAATGGGGATCCATTGGCTCCTTTGAAGACGTCAGAGGGGGCTTCCGAGCTGCATCCAGGTTGGACGAGAAATGATGGTGACATCGGCGCCGATGTCCAACTGGAGGCGGGTGGGATGTCCGCTGATGTGAACTTCTAGGTACTTTTGGACATCTCCTGGACGGCCGATGACGCGTTGGTACCAGATTCGCGGTGATGACTGCTTTTTGCGACGTCGTGGCGCAGTCCTTGACTCCTGGGAGGCACTGGTAGCTTGGCTGTTGTCCTGGCAGTCTTTCTTCAAATGTTGCTGCTGACAGATTGGACACGGTGAGGGAGGCAGTGATGATTTTTTTTAAGTGGGACGTTGAGCGGGGGGTTGGGCGGGGTAGACGATGCTTTTTCCTCTTCTGGACGGCATGGATTTCTTGTGAATTGACAGCTTCGACGATTCTGGAGTTATCCTTACCGATTTCCAGGCACGGTATTGCTTGACCAAATTGTCGATAGAGGTCGTGCCGTCTTCGTCCAGCTTGCGCAGGAAGCGTACGCGGTAGTCGGCGAGCTCTGGAGCTTGGAAGGTGAAAACCAGAGCCAGGCATTTCAGAGTTTCTTGCCTGATTTCCTTGAAATTGGCTTCCATGGAGCGGGCCTTCAGCGAGTTACGAAGATGTCGATGTCTTTGTTTGACGAAAAACTCATCCGGAAGCACTCAAAGCGACAGCGGAAGAGACTTTTCTTGGTTCCGAAAAGTGCCTTTTGAGCATCGAGCGTTTCCATCCAGTTCAGGTCTCCGGGCTCCTTGGGAAGAATGTGGCGGACGAATCGTGTGTGACTTCCGGCGTCAAGGGCAGAGACTAGCGTCTTGATCTTCTCCTCCATCCCTTGGCTGTCGACCCCGAATACGTCCCTGTGCCGGCTGAACCACATGTTGGAGCAATCGTCTTCCTCGGCGTCATACGTGAACTTTTCGATCCTCCTTGCCATACGGCCGGAGATAGATTCCTGCGGCATGGCTTAGGGCGTTGACATCTTCTGGAGCAAGTCGATGAGGAGCTTCTGGTGGGCGGCCATCATCTGCAGGAGATCACTGAGTGGAGCATCCTCTTGCATCGTTGCGGCGGCGGTGTGGCCCTCGAAGTCGTTGTCCTGATCGCCAGTTGTTGTGTCCTTGCGAATGGCAGCAGCCTAATATTTATTGGAAGACAGTAGAATAACGACAAACTAATTGACCCGTTTATATACTGCCCTGCCTGCTCAAATTTCCCACGCAAACCAGGCAGATCTATGACAACACCAGAACAAATACCTATGTCTAAGAGATCACTGTGTCCCCACAAACTGATAACACCTCCCCCTGGTCTTAAACTACTTTTTTCGCGGTGTCTGGAGTGCTCTGGACCGTCTTACGACTTTTTTATTTGGCTCCACCCACCTCGGGGCACGCTGCGCCCATAACGTATGCCTCGCGCTTTTCAATTGATAACCTCTCGCTGATCTTAAACTACTTTTTCGACAATGTCTGAAGTGCTCTGGGGGCGTTTCGCAATTTTTTTTTGAATTTGGCTCCAACCACCTCGAGGCACGCTCTGCTCACAAAGGGAGTGCCCCGCACATTCCTGCATGTGATCATTTAGGGGCCATAATCTACTTTTTTGCGCCATCCGTGGCGCTTTAGGATCAAACACGGTTTTTTGTACTGGTACCACGTGTTCAAATGCACGCCCCGCCCACTCTGAGCGGGCCTCAGCACGCCGTAGACACGGCGGACTCTTGCCACACGTCGATCTTCGTTAACTTTTCTGCGATCCCTGAACATTTTCGAAGACCGGGTTACCACCTCTGTGGGAAGCATCGCCCATCTCAAGTACGCTCCGCCCATTTGTCTCTCCTCCATTTGCTCTGCCAACCAAATGCTTACCTTATTCCACTTTTTCCCGTCCCCGGGCTGCTTTGCAGCCAAGTTATAGCTTTTTTCACGGGAAGCGCCGCCCATCTCACAAGGGAGGTCGTTCAGGCCGTGGTGAGCTTTTTCAAAACGGTTTGTTGCATATTGTAGGGGTCCTTGCGAGGACCATAGCGATGGGGTTCATTTTTGCTAAACGGTTCTGGGAATGTCAAAAAAAGGTCAAAAACAATTCGAAAAGAATGGGCTTTTTAAACCACCTTATTCGCCTCTATTCTAGCTGTAGCGTTGACAGGGTATAGTATGTAGGGTATCCTTTGAGCAGGGGGATGAAAAAAAGCGCATTCTTTTCGAATTGTGTGTGCGTTTGTCTGTTTGTCACGAAATTGCTAGCACCTGAAGAAGAATTTGGAGGGGTCCGGGTCATGATGGAGATGGGTAGAGCATGCGACAGAACCTAAATAGCACAATGACCAATGGTAAGCCCGCCCACAGTGGGCGGGGCATGCGGTTGAAAGCTAGCGATGTCACTGAAAAGAGTCATAACTCGGTTTCCAGAGCAGTCCTCAGCGTGAGAGAAGAACACTGCAGTAAAGTTGATGAAGGGCTGACCCGATCAAATAGAGACACACCGAGATGCGGGGGCGTTCTTGACAAGGGAGGTCGTTCAGGCCGTGGGTGAGCTTTTTCAAAACAATTTCTTGCATGTTGTAGGGGTCCATACAAGACCACACAGATGAGTTTCATTTTTGCTAAACGCTATTGGGAATGTCAAAAAAGGAAATAAAAAACAAAATCGCTTAAAATACGCAAGTTTCATCATTTCATTCCATCTGTTTCAGCTGTAAAGCAGAATACATAGAGTTTATAAAGTGTTTCTCAACTAGACATGAAAAAGAACATTGAATAAGGTCGAAATACAAGTGCCTTACTTGGCATACAGTGAGGTACACTGCAATTCCTTTAGGGTCTTATGCAGCATCCCATTCGCGCTACGCAGTGGCCTTT